>VZTA01016008.1:45852-62838 GCA_013398855.1 Mohoua ochrocephala | reverse complement strand
CCCCGAGCTCCCCGCGCCCCCTCCTCTCCCTTTGTCCGCCCCCCGCTTTGTTCGCCCCGCGGCAGCCGCAGCTCGCGGGAGGGAGCGGCTCTGCCCCGGCTCGGGGTGACCCCGCCGCGCCCGGTGGTCCCGGAGCCGTCGCTGCGGCACAGCCCGGCTGGGTGGGAGGGGGAGAGGGTGGGCACAGACGGGGAGGTGTGAAGCACATCGCTCTAGTGGGTGAATAACTTCACTGTCTGCTGCTTCGCTCCATTTTCCTTTTGTCCTGATGCCCAGAAATTTATCAGGCAGAAATTTATCATCCCAAAGTACTGAATATTTTTATTGTCATTGTGTTTGTGAAGCAACACATTGGAAGCTGGCGTTATCCCACTGCTAAAGTTTAAACAGCTGGAGCAGCAGCTCCAACGCCATCATCAACAATTTAACACCGATTTTCAAGGCTGAATCAAACAGCTCTGCTCCACTTCTTCCCCTCTTATAATAAAACAGGCAGCAGAGCCCAGCCAGAGCTGGCCCATCAGCGCTGAATTCCTCACAAAGCAAACCTCAGTTTGCAGTCTCATAGCTTGTTTGGTTTCTGCATGATGCCATTCGAACAAAAGGGTGATGAGAAAGCAGTTCCATTGCTGGGGACTGATTGCAATTTGTGTTTCATTTTGGCTTCGTTCTTTGGCATTAATCCAGCACGGTAAAGCACAAAATGGTGTGATGCACCAAATAATAGGTTTCAACTACATCAGCATTTAGCAATGTTTGTTAGAATTTCACTTCCTAAACGTTAAACAGAATCTCTTGCCATGGCCATTGGATGGTGAAACAGATACTCGAATCCATGAACAGCCACCCCTCTTTCTCCCTGCAAAATTTGATAAAAGTTTTGCTGAATAAGGACTTCAGGATTTAAACATTGGGTTGCATTTAGAAGTGCAGAGCCAGCAAAGGATTGCTTTTAAAAAAAAATTACCCTGCAGCCCCTAGCTATGGAAATAATCCCGAACACAAAAATGAGGGTAGAAACTGGAGAGTTGGACCAACTTTACAGAACACTTGCCCAAAATATCTGCTGGCCTAAGAGTACCGGGGTGAACCTTTGTGCTTCTTTGTGGTGGTGCAGATTTGAGCTTTCCGTATTGATCTCATGTTAACGTAGAATGGGTTTTTCTCTAAGTGTATCCATCATTCCCCATCATTAATTTGATGTTTTGTCTCTCAGTTAATTTGCCACCACGTAAGTCCATCTCAAATGCTTGCAGTTCAGTGCACAGCATTAAAATTGTATAAGCAACATCAGACTGATGCATCTAGGACAGAGCACAGCAACTACAAGGCAGCTTAAAGATGGAAATTAGAAGTTGCAACTTTCTGCTGTTACTGTAGAACTTGTCATAATGTGGAAGCAGTTGGTAACAGTGGGGAAATAATGGATAAAAGATGGTTTAAAGGTGTAAGAAGTTTGCTTCACTCTCTTGCAAGGCTACGATAAAAATGTCCTGTGCTAAGGCAAGAACTGAGAATGTCACACAGATCAAGGGAATGTGCCACTGGTTTTTTCAGTAATTTCCTACTGAACAGACTCAGCTTCAAGATCCTGTAGTCCTGCAGGAAAAAAAGAGAGTTTGTTATCCATCCTTTGACCAGAATCTACTTCATACCATAAAAAAGTAGCTTTGGAGCAACTGTAACTTCAGTTCATCCCAACTGGAAATGGTTGACAGCCTCTCGTGTACCAGTCTGCACCAGTAGGGCACAGCCAATTTGTAGGAATCATTGTAATAAAAGGTCCTGGTACTATAAAACACACTCCTAGAAAGGATTAGATATGACTGACAGCCAGAATGTCTCTGATTCCAGTCCTAGTGGCTCTATTTTCTGATTTGCATGATCAGATCAGTCAACAAATAGGCATTTTCATAACTCCATGAAAACAGGAATTGCTGGATGCTCCAGGGAAATTCGGGATGCTGACATAACTACTGGCATCCTGGCCACAAGTATAAGGCTCACTTCAGAATTAAAATTGTTCTCAATAATGTGGGAACACCAGTTGCAGTTGTTTCTCCCCTTTTTCAGATTTGTGAAGGGCCCAAGGTTGTTGAAGCTTTCTAAAGAGCTAAAACGTTGTCCTTTAGGAACCGAACGTAAGGATCTCCTGACTGGAGAAATCCATTTTTTCTATTCAGTGGGATGTATTCACCCAAGTACGAAGATTTTGAGTACAGATTTTTTTTTTCCATCTGAATGATCTCCTCAATATGCACATCTGGCAATTCCTATACAGAACTGATGGTCACATCTGCTACAGAAAAGGCAGCTAATTGCTTTTTTTTTTTAATCTCAGAAGTGCTGCTTCAAAAATCCCAGCACTTGCACTACTATTTTCTGTAGTTTCTTTTCTGTAAAGGCTGCAAGAAGTCTTTTCACTGCTAATGTACTTACTGGTTCCCTTCCCCAGGTCAGCCAGACTACCCAGCAGCAATAAAAGAAAAAGCTCTCCAAACCCATGTTCTTTGGTGAGCTACACAAGACAAGCTTTCATCCAATTTTACATTATTTGTTCTACCCAACATGGGTAAAACAGCAGTATTTAAACAAATTAAAAAAGAATCCTCTCTGCATTCTGGTTTTAACAAGATACTTAAATGAACAATAATGTTCATCTTGATGAGTGTTTCATTTCCCTGATAACTGAGAAACCAGTCTATTAATAAAGATGCAAATCATTCTAGCACTTATGTAAATACCAATAAAAGCTGAATTCTCACCTACATCGAAGCAAAGCAGAAGGATTTTGTTCCTACTGAGTGCTGAATTCTAAAGAAAGGATAAATAAATGTTTATTCAGTCATGGGTGACAACACGGTGTAAAAAATCTTATGTAACATCTCTGCTGCTGTAGTTAACTGAAGTCTAGGAAGTGTCCAATTGTCACACCGTAATTACCACGTTATTAAATCCATCCTGTTTTCAAGCTCCTCCAGGAATCACGACCAATTCCTCCCTCTGACTCATCCCCTCCCACCCCCCAAAATGTAGCAATGACTCTGCACTGTATTCTTAGGAACAGCATCAATCTTCAGTGGCATTCACTTCCCAGGGGCAGCACAGCCATGGCACAGAATGAAGGTGCTACGGGGTTCCATGGCAACTACCGAGGCATTTGAAACGCTTTCATTATATTGGAGCTTTTTCCTCCTCTTCGTTTTTCCCTTTTTTTTTTTTTTTTCTCCCCAGCTATGCTGCCTTACAGAGCTTGCAGTAAAATAATTATTTTTAGCAGCTACCACGTCTTTCAGATCTCTTCTAGAACCTCAGCTCTTTCTCTTTTCCTGACGTTTGGAGCGCTGTGAATTGGGTTATAAAAATTTCGAGTCAGAAATTCAGATCTTTTTAAGACACAACTTCCCACCTGACTGATACCCAGAATATTTCGCAGAGATTTGATTTTTCAGACGAGCATGAGCATTTTAAAATATTTTTGGCGTTCCAAGTGCTGTAAATAAACACGAGGACTATGCCAACAAGAATCTGTGGGAAAATTTGAGTGATGCCTGCTCATGCTATACCCACCTCATTACAGATTTTATTACTCATTCATTTTAGTAAGCTCTAATCTAGGTTATTATGCCACACCCATCGCCATGGGAATGGGACTTAAAAGGGCCCAAAATACTTTGCTATTCAGCTTTTCCTCGGGACTTAAGAGTGTGATCTGATCGCAGTTTCAATATACAAAACCCATTTGAGTGGTTACAGCTGACAGATTAAAAACCTCACTAATTACAAGCATCTTCAGTGCAACAATATGTAGCACTTGATAGAACAGTGAATTATAGATAAATAGCTAAGAGATGCAGATGAATGGATTCCTCATCATAGGAGAAGCAGCAGGGATAACTCCCCATCCCTAATTAACTGTGTGTCTTACAGCAGAGGCAAATACAGGAGGAATTTTACTTACTGGTTCAGTTTTCTCAGAGCATTATCATGCTGACTGCCACCTCCAAAGAAAGGACTATTCCAAGAGAAGATTTAGAAGAACAATTTAAAAGATATCTCTGAGTGCCCAGAATTTTGTATGATTATCCTTGTTTCAAATTAATTTACTAAAATTAAACCCAGAAATTAAACAGTCCCTGCCTGCTTCTCTGAGATCAAACCATATCAGAAAAATAGTATTTTAAGGAAAAAAAAAAAAGCATTAAGGGAACATTTATAAGTTTCCTTTGCATTTTGAAAGACAAAAGAATAACAAATGAAAGAGTTTTGGTCACAACTGTTTTGCTTATCTGTTGTGACCAGTTAATTAAGTGGAAGGGTGACTGAGGATGGACCATACAGCACTAAAAGGTTCTAAGCACATCAAGATGATTTTCATCTTGTGTACTCTTCTGCCTTGCTCACAGAAACCACAAGCACTCCTTCAGTTTAGGCTGCATGTCCTACTCAAGCAGCAGCATTTCCTAAGAGCCATTAAAAACAGATCTTTAAGGCGTGGTGAGAGAACTGCGTGTTTCAAATATGAGCAGCCCAACACACCCAAAAGGTGTGCGCTGGCAATCGTCACCTCCTGCCCTGCATCCCTTTATCATCCACGTGGGAATGAGGCAGCACACAAAGGCTCCTGTAAACTGTCATTACTGGCTTTTAACTCCATGGAAGGAGGAGGAGGAGGAGGAAAAAGTGCCAGACCTCCATATGCTTCCCAACAGAGCTTTCTTTAAAGGTGTGCAGAAGGTGGAAACAGCACATTATTCTGTTGTCCACTCCTGTTATAAAAATATTATTTCTCCTGTAAACTGGGAAGAAAAAAGCTGTTCATTTTAGAACACATGATGAACATTTACCTTGACTTGCTTTCCAAGTGTAACCAAATAAACTGAACTGGTAAATGCTGCAAAAAGATCTTTCAGCCTCTCAGAATTCACATATAAAGGTGCTTTGGTTTTGCGATCCTGTGAAGTTTAGGGAGAAAAAAAGAAAGAGAAATAAATCAAGGTTTTAACTGCAAAAAGCCTGGGGTCCTCACAGAAATTCAAATGCAGAGTGTACTAATATCATGTGTTTTAAAGATCTTTGGGCAATATGTACTAACTGCAAAGCTGAGAATTTTAAAGAATTAATTTCACTCTCTAACATTGTCTTATGGAGATTCCCCCTCTCACAAGTCTTTTGTTAGATACTTGAAAATGCTTTGGTTTACTATGCATTACACTTGGTTGGGGAGACTTTTTGTGCATTTGTGGAAGGACAAATGCTTCACCAGCTCCAAGGAATACTTTACCTCAACCTAGCGCTCCCTCTCTTGGCAACTGAACAAAGTACAGCCACTTCGGCCACAGCTCCCTCCCAGGACGAGGAGGAGAAAAAAGTGTTAGAACAATCAATCAGCACGATGATAACATTTCTAAGCATTCAGAAGTGGGCAGCTCTTCAGATTATGAAGACTGAATGGTATGCCAAGGTTCTGTTTAAGCAGCTAAGAGAATTTTCACAGTTTCTCGATTAAGAAAACCTGAAGCCAGCAGTTGTGGCCCTTCCTAAAATATTTCACTGTATTCATCCTCATTTTGCTCACCTTGTTTTCCCCATTTTCTTCAGCAGCTGATTTTCAAAAACCAGCATTTTGCTGCTTTAGGACTCCAACTAAAAACTCTTTAGCTAAAAGCTCATTTATTAAACCTCTGTAGACAACCACGAACATGTATGTACAGCAAGTTTACATGAAGGACGATGCTACAAAAGATACAGTGGCAATTAAAACAGACCCACATAAATAATTTATAAAAATACTTGAAATGGTGAAAATAGCACTGTAATCCCCAATTATTTTCCTCCAATTGCCAGGACTTTGATGTGGGAAATCTTAACGTCAGACCTTTTTAAAAACATTCCGAATATATTAAACTTATCTACAGGATAATTAGCAAAATGTATAAAGTGTAGATTATTGTACAAAGGACAGATATTAAAAAAATCACCAATCCACCTGAAACTCAAGGACAATAAAAATCTTAGCCAAAATAATGAACACCAAACCACAAACTCTGCACTTTCGAGTCTTGAGTATTGGCAAATAAAATGCTCTTAACAAATCGTCGGCCCTGTTATTCCTTAGTGGAAGCATGCCATTTGGGAAAATTCTACATTTTCTGGCTGCATTGGTGGTCCTGGTCAAGGTGGAAACCTGCACTGACTTCAGCACCAAGGAAGAACAGGGCAGACCTGCATTTGTCAAGATTTTCTCTTTCCCGTAAGATGAGGGAGGTTATCTGAGTTTGTAAAACTGGGGGGGTAAGCAGAAGGGATTTGGACATAAGAAAACAAAAGACCAGTTAAGATTTAAGTCTTTCTCTTTTGCTGGTTTCTTGGGGAATTTTTTAGCAGGCTTCTTATCCGTAGATAAACCCCGGTTGATTCTGCCATGTTTTCGAATTCAAACGGTGTGATGCCTGCAGCAAACTTGCTCATGTCAGGAACAAGTCCAGATTTTTTCACAGACGATCCAGTGCTTGTGGACACTTTATTACCACCTGTGTTTTCCCCCTCATTAACCTCAGGGTTGGGAGCAGGCAGGGTATCATCCAGCAAGCCTTCAGAAGCTGCATTATCAGGATTTTCCTTTAAGTCAAGCAAGCTGTCCTCTAGATTTGGACTGGTTATAGAACGTTCATTTTCTGGGATCTGCTCGCTGATGTCAGAAAGCTCTGTTTCCACTGAGATCACTTTCTCAGGTGACCTGACTTCTGCAACAAGATCTGCTTCATTCCTGGCTGGCGATGATGTGAGGGAATTTCCAGTTAAAGGTGTGTCAGCAGGAATATCAGAGTCACTGTTGGTGCTCTCCGCCTGCTCCAGCGCTGCCCAGATTAACCTCTGCTGCTCCTCCAGCTCTTCCAAGGTCAGAGTGTCCTCATCCATGACTGAGTCCACTATTTTGGGCTGAGGACTTTCACCAGAAGGGTTTGGTGGTGGTGTAGTCCTAGGGAGGGGAGAGTGGGTGGGTGTGGAAGGCTGGGGGGGTGTGAGTGGGGGTGTTCCTCGTGGCACAGGCGGAGGAGTGGACATGGATGGAGATCCAGGTGGCAGCGGAGGTTGGAACTGAAAACTGTTGGGAGTTTGAGATCTCTGTGCCCCTTCCAGATCTAGAAGGAGATTAAAAGACACCTTTTAGTACCTGAAATCTGACCAGGACAAGATTCAAAGTGCCAATGTTCTGATTAACTACCAGAGTTATGTCTTCTCATCCTTGGTTTTCAGCTGAGACAGAACAAACTTTATGAGGGTTTTCATATCCACCAAAACTATGTTTTTTTGGGATTTTAACTCTGCTAGCCATTCAAGGAAAAAAAAAGACCCCTGAAGGTATTAAGAACAAACTCATTCCACACTGAGACACGTGGAAGGATTCCTCATAGCAGAATTCAAAAGGAAAGCCAGAAGTTCCTCCAGCTATTCTAACACGTAAACGACACTGAATCCTCCTTTGAGTTTGCCTCATTTTTAAGAAGCTGTAAGCTTGCAAATTTATGTCATTTCATCCAAATACTTAGGGATTTGGGGGTCTTCTTAACAGAAGTTTCTTTAGGATGCTCCTGAAGTAAAGAGATCAGAACTTTTAACATTGCAATTGCTCTGAGCACACCTGAAACCTCCTGCTTGGTACTGGAAGATATGAAAACCACTGTG
Source organism: Mohoua ochrocephala (assembly GCA_013398855.1). NCBI lineage: Eukaryota > Metazoa > Chordata > Aves > Passeriformes > Acanthizidae > Mohoua > Mohoua ochrocephala. The sequence goes on along the minus strand of VZTA01016008.1, from coordinate 55,149 downwards.
ACAATCACAGCAAATGACACTGCAGCAGGACACTGCTGGCCTCTGTCAGCTCAGACATTAAGTACCACCAAAATGACTACTAACACGTTGGCTTCTCCTTTCAACTCTCACCTTTCAATTCAGAGCAAGTTATTTTGAAAATAAAAGTTGAACCTAGGGAATAAAAAAAAGCAGAATGACTATACCAGAGTCCAGGTCCATGTCAGCTGCTGCTATCTCTGAATTGTCTTCTCTTGGTCGTTTGGAATGATGAGACTTTGACTGAGGTGCAGCCCTTTTGTTGCTGGATTTTGGACTTGGCTGGAGAGAAATTATCCACAAAACCAAAAAGAATTAGTATTATACTGTACAGGGTAACGTTTCCAGCTTTAAGGATTAAGGCAATTTTGTAATTACACAATCATTTGAGGACCCAGTGTGTAAACAGACATTGACATCTGAGGGATGCCATTGCTATGGCAACCAAGCTTCTCGCTTATTAGGGGAGTCTGGAACTTCTGGGTTGTGTAAGTTCACAGCAAATTTTTTCCAATATAAATCATTGCACAACTGGGATCTGCTTATATTGAGTGAAATACTGGAATTCATTTTAAACATGAAGCCATTTTTTGTTAAAACAGATAAGCCAGATCAGCATTTCACCCCTACTCGTGCCAATAAAAAGTCTGTCCCCTTGTGGAGAAAGAAGATACAAGCAAGAGATCATCATGACCTACACTAACTAAAAGACAACATCGGTGTTTTTAATAACAAGGAAATATATTCACCTCCTGATAATTGGAAAGGTAGTGAGCAAAAACATCCTTCTGCTGAGATGGTTGCATGGGGATGGAACCAAACATCTGCCATTCCTACAGCAAAAAGGAAAAAAAAAGAGAAATAATGTTGCATATGGTTGGTTACTAACAGAACTTTAGTTCATAATACCGAATGAAAAAACACATTTGGAGGCCACTAAATGGGCAAATGTAAAGGTGTAAATGCACAAGTGCTTCTTTTTAATGCACAGGCACTAAGATCAGTGATGGAATTCAGTGACAGCAGGTTAAAAGGCTTTTGAAGATAACAGTGCAGCACCCACATTTCTTGTGTGCTCTGTGCCTAAGCGGGCACCCACTATGTGAGCCTTCTGACCTGTTTAACTCTAGTTGTTACAAAGCTTTGCAGAAGTTGTGCCCTGACTGATGTAATTTTTTGTGATTAAAATTATACTTATGGAAACACCCACAGTGATTTTCATATTCCAAGAACATTCAGAAAATGTACATGTATGGAAGGAACAGCCATTCATGCGTGAGGTTTCGTGTTTAAAAATTAGCAAACTATCCTTCCGGGCTCCTGTTGGTCTCATAATGGAAATTACGAGAAGCACAGAAGCACTGTGAGACCCTAGCACAAGAATCATGACAAGTATCAGTTAGATGGATGTCACGTTAATTACAACCCCCAGCCCCAAACCAAGGGCTTGAAAAGAAGAGACCGTTGAAAGGAAATTGTCAGATGCAGAATACAAAACATTAACTCTTGGCTAAAAGCAACTACTGTCACTCAGCACGTTGTTGAGAAGGCAGAGAGCAGCTACTCACATCTGGGATCCCACTGGGAGTGGATATATTAAAGCCTGGATAATTTACCAACTTAGACACATCGTAAGTGATACGTTTGGGTTGGGGAGAGCCCTCATCTTCTCCTTCAACACCACCTAGAATGGAATATAATTATTACTGATGTTAATTAAGAACACCACTGAAAAAAATCCACAGGATTTAAGAACAGGGGTTTGGAACGTAAGTATTGATAGAAGGTTTTGAAATCCACAGAGGCAGTAACAGTGACCAAGTCCATCAGATACATGCACGGAGCCTCCCCAGAAATCAGCTGGATATTCCTACACAACTGCTCTTCATGTACCATTACCACCCTCAGAATTTGTCATCGGGACTGTTCTGAGATGCAGCATAAATGCTGGTCATTAGCAAAAAGCTGGTAAATTACTTAAGTTGGGTTTCAAGAAATGTGTTGTTTGCTTGCTGCTGGTTTTGTTCCTATATAAGAGTAAGTTATTGAGTATTATGGCTTCTTTCATAAAACGTAAGAGAAAAAGGGAGAGGAAATTGGACAAAAAGAGATTTGCAAGTCTTGCAGTTTCACACAACTCCAGGTTCTAACAGCGAAATCCCACTGCCAGTCTCCAACTCTGCAATGCAACCATTATGGAATTTGTTTCACCGTTACATCATGGCTGATAAAAAGGTGTATTTTCACATGAATAAAAAGACTCGATTTGCAACGTTCTCCCTCTTCCACGAGGAAGATGAAGGTTCACAAACCAGTTACTTTACTCCTGAGGAGGGTGCAGCCACAGTAACACTGCACTGCAGCCCCACATTCCTCACCTTTGCCATCATAGAGAGCCAGTCCCGAGTGCTCCATCTCCGCCTCCTTGAGCCAGCCCGGGGGGTACCCCAGCTGCCGCATGCGGTAAATGAACGGGGGCAGGCTCTTGTCTGTCACGCCAAGGGCATCCTGAAGGACCCCACTGAGTCGAGAAAACAAACACAGAACAAAATGTCATCCAGAAAAATCCCCAACCGGTGCCAAAAGGTTATGAACGTTTTGTGGAGTTTTCAGCTGGCGAGGTAGAACAGCTGAGTTTTAGCTCAAACTGCGTTGCGTTTCAATCCCAGATATAACAACTCTAGATCAAAACCAGCTCTGACATTAAATACAACTTTCTGCCTTTCTGATATGCTTAAACCCTTTATTAGATTTAATTCTACACCAAGAATAACCTACTTGACCTGCTACTTCTGACTCATAGCCTTGACTGCAGCTATCAACAGGAAGGGTGGACCTTGACACTGAATTTACTGGTGATTTTTTTGAGACTGCCACACAATGCTATGATTTCTTTAAACGTTTTGAATAGAGAAGAAGGGACACTCGAAGCTCAAAATGTGCAGACTTTTGAATATAGTTTTAGTAAGAACATAATAAATGTGCAATTTGAGAAGTCAAAGAGTACTATTTATCTCCCTGCACTAGGGAAAGGGTAGGACTATCAAGCTAGCAGTGAGTTTTCATTTGAAGACTATCTCTGCAATTTATTACAATTCTATTTAGCAAATTCAAACATAATACACTCATAGTTAAGAGCAGCAAGTGGACTGAATAAACTCTGGCAATTCACATCTGGCACTCCAAAGGTAGAAGAGGTACTCCAGAAAAGCAGTGCAACAGCAAATGGAAAGGAAAGAGATACCTAATTACTCCTGGCTTAAATTTTCCAAACCTCTCTTCTACTTCTTCTGCATGGTAACGCTGCTGAAAATTCTGATTGCTCGAATCACCACAAGCTTCCAAAAACTCCTTTCTCTTCTCATTTATACGAGCTGCATTTCGTGGCTTAAAGATAATACAATTGGGAAGTTTAGAGTTGGACAACTTACAATTTATGCACTCCTTCACCCAACATAAAGCTTGGAGAGCAGCAGTCTTTGGAATACTGGTGACTTTACCTTTGGGCAGTCTTTCATTTGATGGTCTTCAGAACCACAATTGAAACAATGAGGTTTGGGCCTGCTTGAAAAATGCACACAACAAATTAAACCTGAAAACAACTCTGCAATGTTAAATACACTTAATTATTTTCACTCTTGAAAGACTTTAAGGTTTAGACTTGAGAAAGACAAAAACAAAATCATTGCTGATGTCATGTGCTGTCTTCTGCTTCTCTTAAACTTATGTCAATCCTTAAATAGAGGAACAGAGTTCTCCTGATTTCACAGTGCTCAGAAGAACATGGGAAATGAGGAAAGGGCAGAGGGAAAAAGGAAATGGTATCAACAGAGGTCTGATCCTTTTCACAATACTGAGAATCAGTTACCAGCAGAAACAAACAGCACAGCAGGACCATTTCTTTGGAAACTCCTGGCCCACAGTTCCAAGTAATGCATTTTGTGAAACTGCATGGAAAACCTGGAATGGAACTGCAACTGGCTTCAACTTAAACCTTCCTTGTCAATTCACACCGTGGCAGGAAACATTTGCAATATTACTGGAGTGAAAAAACCAAGATTTCAGAGGAAAATGGATTTTCTGAACATTCATTTTTACTGAATTAGGGTGAGAACCAGAAGTGGAGACAAAAAGTGTGGCACAAGAACGTGTGTCCAAGGTAACTCCAGCTGGAAACTGAATTCCTTTCACTTCTGACCTCCCATAAAAACCACACTCAAAAACTGCACTGATCAACTCTCAGATCAGTCTGTCTTAAAAATCTATCAAGTCATTCAGACAGGAATTGTTCTACAAAATAGTAACCATGACACAACACCAGTGCAAGGATGACAAACCAATCACTGAAAAGACAAGAAACAGAAGAACTAAGTATAAAAATTCAGAAAGTTTTCAGACACTGACTTTGAGCCCTTCCTAAAGAAAGTCAATAAAAGAACAGACCCACTGACTGCAAAGCTCAGCTCTGGCTTATTTAATTTCAACTCAATGCTCAAGTATGTCCAAGGGTTTATTAACTGGGCAATAATCACAGAGTGCATCTGAACTTTTCAGCTCAAAACTTTATATTTAAGAATAATACAAACCTTTTGGGTTTTACTTGTATTTCTTGTCCATCTAGGGAGAGAATCTGGCTGAAAACTTGCTGATATCTTTAGATTTCAATAAGGAACTGCTACTGGATGAAGCAAAATTTCAATTTTGTTTAAAATATCATTGAAAACTTAATAGTGCTTTGAACAGAACACTGACTCATCTGCATTAAGTTACAAATGGGTCCTTGATATGAAACCCAGAGTGTAAACTGTAAAATGATATCCACTATAAACTATTTGCTAAGATGAGCTTATGATGTTTCCTCCTACAAATTTCTACCCAATACTTTATCAGCACTTGCTAAAACTACAACCCTCTTGCTTACAGGCAGAAATTTCCAGATAATAATTCTGAAATGCTTCACAGCAATCTTACTAAACCACATTTTGATAAGAGTTTCAAAATGACAGGTTCACTGAGAGCAGTACTTTGGTCATTTAGAAGCCAGTGCCTGATGAACCATTTCACTCACAGTCAGTTCAGCCACACTTAACTTGGCATTTTAGGAGAAATTCCCATTAGGCATCGACCTCCTTCATCCAGAGGTTGGGAGATTGTAAATTTATGTTCAGATACAAGTAATTTTTGAACACTATGTGACATAACCTTGATTACAAGCTTAAGAACTGGATATTGCAGAAGTGAACTCTGACACTGGTTCTTGTCCTGAGTCTTTCCAGGACAGAAGCAATACTGGAAAACTGGGGAGATGATGTTACTTGAGAAATGTCTTGTCCAATTTCTTTTGTCATTGAAGACTTCGATATTATAAAACATTTCAACATTTTCCAGCTTTTTTTCAGCATTTCCCTCAATTCCACTTTTCAAACATTGGCTTTAACAAACAGAAGAGAACCAACTTTAAAATGGATGCACGTTAAGAGCATTCCATAATTAAATTTTAATAGAAGACTTTCCCTTTGGCTCCCGCATTTAGAAAAAACCATTTTACAGCATGTCTGAGTTTGCCAAACCCTCTTCTGCTCCCAAAGAGTGGATTTTACAGAGGGAGAACACTCATTCAATCTGCAACCAGCTGTCATTCCAAACCTGATTAGGGACTGGCCCAGGAAATTCCTAAATTCACAAGATGTATTTATGGGGACAAGGCATTCACTCTCAGGATAGCAATCAGCAAGTCAATTATATCAAAATACTTATTTGCTTTGAGTAAAAAAGCCATTAATGACTCATCAAAGCATCCCATCTCTAACGATTAATACGGTTTTGATAGAAACACACAATCCACTGAAGAGAATTTGAGTTCAATTTACCCACTGGAATTCTTTGGATTTGACAAACGGAAAAAAGAAATGTGTTTTAGCAAACAGGATACTTAGGTATTTCCCATCCTTCTGTCAGCTGTGGATTCTCATTTAAAATAGGCTGTCCCAGTTTATCGAGACAAAAATTGGTAAAATACAGAACACTTCCTACAACCTGCAGGAAAAAAAGTCAGAGAATTGTCAGAAATGTGTCAGTATTTAGGTGAGATTGGTAGCATTTCTATAAATTTACACTGCTTGAAATACCTCCAGGTTTTTTTTTTCCCCATTCTCTAAGAATTTACAAATAATACAAGCCCACACCTGTACACATAAGATTGCTTTGCACTGATGTAGCCAAAACATGCTGAATTTAAATTTCATTTATCAGTGTAACAGCAGTTAACGGATCTTATTTTAATGGCAGTGTACATTGAATGTAGAGAATAAAGAGTCAGACCTACCATGGAAGAGCACAGTCAAAAACTTACACTAAAAGCTTCTTTCACTTTTTTAGCAGAACTTGAGCTGGCTCCTTTACAGTCCTCTTCCAAAACAACACTGGAGGGCTGACAGGAAAAGCAAAACATAAAAATAATTAATTTAAATCAACAGAGCTCCTGAATTAGTGATGTAAAAGGCATGAGAATGAAGGGTTCAGTTCAGTCCTTTCACCACCAGCAGGATGGAGATGCCCACATTAATCATCAAGCTTTCCACAGTCCAAAGCATGACACAGCCCCTTTCTAATGGTTTCTTTGATGAGAAATACACTGCAAAAAAACATTTTCATTCTCATCAAAAAAAGCCAAGGGAAAGATGGAGAGAAATGTGCCATTCCACCCTTTTACTCAAAAGTGAATTTTGATTCTAAACGAGGAGGAGGAAGTGTAAATTTACAGGTTCTGTTGTTCACCTGTTTTCTTATATATACTCAGAGCTGGGCCACACACTATCAGAAGAGGATACATTAAGCTTTCTTCTTAATTATTTAAACCAACTTAACAATTTTCTTTCACTGAAATTTCACTAGGGACAATTTTTTAAGAAGCATTTTCACAGGCAGAAAGGATCTTTCCTTTGTCCTGGGCTCTATTTTTTGGAACTAATGGTTACACAACATTTGTTTGACAAGTACTTGGTTTGATTTTTGTTGCGTTTAACAGTGCAGTATTTCAATATTCCCATTACAGAGATGGAGGTGAAGAAGCACCTCGTGACAACTTGAGTTTTAAAGTACCTGTGGCTTAGCATTCAAGTGTGATTTCTCCTGTTCGCTCTTCTTCTGCTCTTCATATTTTTGAACTAAACTACAAATAAAATCTTCAATTTCTTGATGATACCGCCTGGGACGGAACGAAGTACAGAGAGATGAAGACATGAGCAAGGCTGAAACAAAGGGCAGATGTCTCTTTTCTTAAGCACTTATCATTTATTAAATAACTTAGAAAAGGGGAAAATCCAATTCTTCTTTGTCCCCCTCTCAACCCCCACCAACACAAATGCAATCTGATATTAGAGAGCACCCGAGTGTGGCAAAAGATCAACTCAGAGGCAAGGAAAGATTAATTTCTTATATTTTACCCACAACACTCCTGAAATTCAAACTGCTCTCCAGACTCACTCCAAGTTCCTGGAAGTCACCCTTCATTCCATGATAAAACCAGATACTGCTAATGAAAGCAAGAGAACTCCTGTCATACTGCCCATTATCCTTTCTCCCCTTCAAGCTTCAGTAGTTCGTGTTATTGAATAAAATCTATATCCACCCTTTGGGCAAAACACTGCTATTTACAAAGAAACAAAAAAGCCTCCATTTCCTGTCAGGATTGTTTTTTTCTTGAAAATACTTACTTAGTAATGACATTGTTCATAAATAAAATCTGCAACAGAGGTCCATCAACTTTGGGGTTTTCCACTGAGATTCCACTAGAACAGCACAGAACACAGACAATGGGTACGGGAAATATTCCCCACCAGTTTTATCACACAGCTGAGTCTGGACCCCACAAAGGGAGGAAAGTTTGGCCAATACAAAATCTGTCCTTTTAAGAAGTTCCTATCCCTTAAACAGAAATTATCCTCTTGAGCAAAGCAGGTTGGTTGGTGTGAGGTGGAAGGAGAACAAAACACCCTCACGCTACAGAAAGACTTAATTCTGCACGAACAGAATTCCCTTCCTGCTCTTCTAGCTTCAATAAACTTGTACAATTTTCTAACTAAGATTTATTCAAGCATTTGAATGTAATTTTTCCTCACCGCTGAACTTTACACAAACGCTGTTTCCCTGAAGACCAAGTGAGTTTCATAAAACAGATACACACAAATAAATGGAGTTACAGCAATACCAACCAAGTTCCTGCTATTCAACTCCAAAAGACTTTTCAGGAACTGGAATGGCATTTTAGAAGCCCAACACCTGAGCAGGAATTGGGACATGGAAACAAGATGGGGCAGATTGTTACCTCAGGCAGCTTTTATCTTAGATAAACTCTCTATATACACATATAAATAAATATATTCTCTCTACATAAATCATACAGTGTTTTAAGTCAGCATTAACATACCTAGGACGAGTCAGAATTCTCAGCTTCCTTTTAAGTTCCTGATGTTCACTTATTGTTAAGGAATATGGTTTTCTTTGGAAGACACAAACCCACACCCAAAGCAAACAAGAAAACACCGAGCAAGAATTTCACAGAACAACAAATCGAGTTTCAGTTCTTCCCTTTCACTGCACAGGGGATCATTTACAAATCCACCTGTTGCTGAAAAAACACAATAAAATGAAAACAAACGAAAAAGAGGACTAGCTGCGACAATCCAAATAGTGCCATTCATTATATGCAATGGTTGTATTAACGGATTGCTAATATTTTATTTTAAAAATATCTGTGATCATCACCAAAAGAAACGTAACAGTACACACGTACTTGTAAATGGGAAATAAACTACAACACATTTCAGATTCCATTCTGCTGCAGCGGCAAACCCAAAAACCTTTCAGAGAACGTGTCACAATTCAACAATTTGAAATTATTTGTAGCTGCGTTAAAACGGGTTCTCAAAGTGAACAGAGAGGCGTTTGTTTTCCCTGGGAAGGCAGAAGGCAGGAATTCGGTGACAGCCGTTTCAACAGCCATCCCCGCATCCCAGGACGGGGCCGCCTCCTAAGGTGGGGCTGGCACGCGCCCGGCCGCTCGGAGAGTAAAAGTTTCTATGGAAAAGTGCTCTGAGGAAACCCGGGAGCACCGGAATCGGCTCCCCCTCCCCACCCAGCTCAGTGTTCTCCCCCTTCGGAACGCGCCCGGGCGCCGGCGGAGACCAAGGGTTCTTTCCCACAGACCCCCGGGCAGGAGCCGGAGCCCCCCGTGAGGGCCGGGAGCGGCTGGCCCGGAAGGGAACCGGCGGCGGCGGC
>VZTA01016008.1:31288-45845 GCA_013398855.1 Mohoua ochrocephala | reverse complement strand
CCCTCGCCCCGGCGCGGGCCCTGCCTCTACCGCCAGGATATTCTCCGCCCGCAGCTTCTGCACCGTCTCGTCGCGGTCGCGCAGCCGCTCGTAGAGCTGCAGCAGCGGGTCCGGCTCCTCCAGGGCGGGCGGCGAGGGCGGCCCGGGCTCGCCCTCCAGCTGCCCGAAGAGCTCGCGGTCCCCGAAGTCCACCTCCGCCGCCATCTTGGCCGCCGCAGGAAGGGCGGGGCGGGGGGCAAAGGGCGGCGGGAAGCGCGGGGCGGGCGGGACGACACACGCGGCGGACTACAGCTCCCAGCATGCATCGGGGCGGCGAGCCACAGATGCGGGTGACGGCGGGACGCGATGCACGCTGGGAGGGGTAGGCGGCGCGGAGCAGCTCTGCAGCGCTCGTCGTACTCACAATGGAGGACGCGCTCCTGCGTCCAGAACCGGCACCGCTCCCGGTTTGGGAGTTTTCTTCTTCTTCTGAGAAAGGGGGTCAGAGGTGGAGAGAGATGGGGCAGCAGCAGCAGCGTGCAGGTCAAGAGTATGTGAAGTAGGGTGTCTGCAGTAAGGCCCCTGACTGCAATAGTTCAGCCAAATCCAAAGCAAAACCTCCTTAAGTCTTCCCTTCCCTTAACTGGCTTACGGGAGTTTGGCCCAAAAGACAAATTACCATATGACCTTAGAGAAAAAAATGTCTTTATTATTAACCAGTTTCTTTGCACTGGATTATGTGCCTATTGGCCCAGACCGCTAAATAACATCTACACAATGTTTCTTTCATGTTTCAAGAATTGAAAATAACTGTACAAGGTTAAAGTACAAAAGTACACAAGACAGTGGACACGAAATATCCATGTATGAGTTTATCCCATCTGCTGCTTGGTTTGAAAAGTAGAACTTTAACTAAAAAATACTGTCCTCCTCTAGTTCTGTCAAGTTTAATGGAAGTGGGTATAACCTGATTACAACACTAACACCAGTATCACTAATCTGATATTTACAAAAAAAATTGTATTTTTCAATAAATTAAAGTCAATGCAACACCCATGCAAGCTAGAATGCTAGCTTTTTGGTGAACAAGGACCCAACATGTGAACAAGAACCTTCCACAGTCCCAAACTTCAAAACAGCCTTTTTTTTTTTCCTTTTTTTTTGTTTTTTTCAAACTGCATCCATTCCTCGCATGGAAGATGTGAACCCCAATCCCATTCCTCTTTGCGTGTGAGTCTGTGATCTTGCCATTTCATACTGTGCATCCAGATTTCTGAACACCTCCTCCTGCTGCTTCAGTGTTTTGTAACTCTCCTCATCCACGGAACTGCAGCCAGCTTCATCCTCGCTCTGGAAACAGAACACAAACATCAGCTCTGGGCAAGTGGGGGTTCACCAATACTTACGAGATTAAGAATTCAAGCATTTGGGTTTATTGCTGCAATATTCTAGCGCAGATTTTCTCTGTCAAGAAACACAGGAGCCTTCACCTGGTTGCTTTCTGAATTAAATTCAAATTTAGATGCTGCTTCTCAATTTAATAAATACTTAAAAGCACTTAACTGCATCAGGTTAACTTAAAATCTTTCCTGGCAAAGGTACACTAAAATAAAAAAGAGAAATCACTATCCTGCAATTAATAAACTTTGTTACATATTAAGAATTCTTTACCTTAATGCCCATCAGTTTTCTGAATTTGACATTTTGGTCCTTGTTTCCAAAATTTAGTTTTTCCCATATTTCTGCAGACTGTGATTTATCCTGTTCAGGTTAAAAAAAGAAGATTTGTCACCTTTTTACATAAGATTCCAGTAATAGCACAAGAGAGGAGCAAGCAAAGAAACAGTGCTTAAGACAAGCCCATTGTGTACCAGAGCTGGAAGTAAAAGGTTTCCAAGTCTGACATTCCTCCTGCAGCATCCTCACAGGAGCTCTTTGTGAGGGAAGTCTACCTGACCATGGTGTTCAAAACTGAGGTATGTTCCTTCCTTGGGCATTTCCAAAGGTCTGGAAGCCTGGTCAGAATTCAGGCTTAAGGTAAATGATGGAAAACCGAATTTGTTTATTGCAATTAATCAATATACAGCACAATTCAGGCAGAACTGCCCGGAGAGCATCCAGGGTTCTCCTGCTCTCCCTTTTGTCTCCCACCATTGCCATGGGAACTGGTTTGTTTTTCACATTTTATGGAACAGTCTGTGAAAAGGTAAGGGAGGAGCTTGTTATGTAACTGCTGCATGATACAAACCAGCCTAACAAACACGTCTGTACCAGAGTAACAAAAGACAAAAATACAAATATTAAAGTGGCCATTTTTTCCACAGTATCAGCAGGCAAAAGCTCTACTGAAATCCAGCAACTTTTCAGAAAAGCAACTGCCACAGGTGCCTTTCTTACTTCACTAACTGCAAAGGCAGTTGACACAGCACAGAAGTCTGAAAGCTTATTTGTATTTACGACTTTTGTTAGGGTTCATATCGCATTACTCTGGCCCTGAAAAGTTACCAGCAAGGTCGATAGACTTGTCTTTGAAATCTGCAATTGGGGAGGACACAAACACCCAATGAGAAATCTCCACAGTCCCACAAAGGAGAGGTCAGTTACAGACTCCATACTTTAGCCATCCCTTCCCAGTAAAGGGAGCCCATCTGGATTTGATGTTTATTTGCAAGTCGTAGGTAAACTGACAAAAGTAACACTAAGATCCAACTATACCTCTGAAGCTTTATGACATTTGGGGTTTCCTTGACTCTTGTGTCACAACTATTTATCACTGAAGGACTAATTATCTTAGTCCTTCCACTCCTACATCACAGAATATTCTGAGCTGGAAGGGACCCACAAGGATCATCAAAGCCCAACACTCTTAGTTTTACTAAAGTTTTACCTCAGGCTGATATTAAAACTTGCTAACAGGTATGAAAGCAATTGTGCTGGAAATAACATTAATCAGCATCCTTAAACCGAGTGCGAGATATTCCCAAACAAGTTTATGAAGGTAAGAAAAGCCAACATTACCCCTTCCTTTTTGCCTTGCCAAAGCATCTTCCGCTTTTTCTCTTGCTCAGCAAACTTCATGGGGTTCACTGCTGCTGGGTTGTAATAGCTGGGCACAGCTATGCCAGTCTCTGCCAGTGCCTTGGCCTGGAGAGCTGCCATCTGAGCTGCCATGGCGATCTGAGGGGTCACTTGTGTCCCCGACGCCAGCAGAGCAGCGACATTGATGACGGAGCCTCCCGTGGCTGCAGCCGCTGAGGAACAAAGGGAACTTGCTAGAAAGAACTTTGGACTTTGGGGAAGTTACACACACACAAAAGCCAACCACCAACCTGCCCCAGAACCAAACAAAAAAGCCAAACCCCTCAAATGCTTCCCTTCGACACAAGTTGGAAGGGCACAAATAACAAATGCATGATAAAATAAATACATGTGATTTCTCAGTTAAGGAACATGTCTCCAGTAGTTTTAGTGTGAAATTAATGCACCTTTATGGTTCAAAACAGCCCCCTGAACAAGTAGCAGCCCAATGGCCACCATGAAATCATTTAACAGCCTAACATACAACACTTTTCTTGTACACTCAGCAAGTAATAAGAAATCCCAATCCTTTTTGTTGGGGTTTTGTTTCTTTTTTTAGTTTTGGTTTTTTTAACATTTCCTAGTTCTCGCTGTGGTTCTTATTAATAATTACATAAAGACAACCTGCCCATCTGTCAAATGAGACTGCAACACTCCTGTAACATAAGCCTACTCTATCTTCCACTCACACCACTGTTCAGAATCAATCTAATACACATGGACTACCTGCAGCCATTTCCTGTTGCTTCTGTTTTTCAACCATTTCTTTCTCTCTTTGTTCTTGCAGTTTCTTTGCTCTTTCCAGCCTAGAGATACACGAAAATAAAAATATTTAGACACGCAACATCAACATCAGGAGCCTATTCACGTCACGTACCATTAAAATCACCACAATTTCTGACCTTCTGGCTAAGGCTTCCTGTGCATCCATAGCTGTGTTCCGTCCCCGGAAGGGCGGAGGGCTCGGACTCCGGCTGTGGCTCCTGCTGAACCTTCGGGGCTTTTCGATTCTTTTCTTTCGCTCTCTGTAACCAAATTTAACAGTTGCTAAAACAATGAAGGTACACACGCAGCTTAACATTTCATAAAGTATTTGATCACAACATTGAACATTTGCTTTATGATTAATTTGGAGCTCTCAAGAAAAGCTTTCAGAGAGTTTATACTACAACAGTTGCCTTGTAACAACACAGAGCTAAAACTGAAGATTTCCAGCTGTAACAGAATGCGCAATTCTGGGTATTCATTTACCCTCTCATACTTAGTGTTCAGAACAAATAGATCTGCTCTAGAGATTCTAAATCCTAAGGAAAATCATCTCATTTCTGGTAAAGTCAATTGCAAGAGAACTTGAATGAATCAAGCTAGAAGAATGCTTTAAAACCATCAGAGACCTCAAAGCACTGTAATTATGTTAATAAGGAGCATTTTGAAGAGGCCCAATTTAAGAAGTGGAATAGTACTTCAGGAAATTACTATTACTCTCCCCTCTGTACACTCTTCCCTCAATGTGCTTTGAGGGAGTCCACTAAGCTGAACATGGGATTTGTCTTGGGTTTCTCTTGGGAAGAGAACTCTGAAGCATGAATCACCTGGAACCTGACCATCTGAAAAGGACCCAGTTAAAATATATTTTTAAGCAATATACCAAAATATTCAGTTCAACTCTTCTTCACTAACCTTCTCCCCACCTCCATCCAAGCAGGAGTCATTCTTAGGACATCTATATCTAATCCCATCTAAACAACAGCTACTCAAAATACACATAAAAAGTACTATTAGCAGTTCTCTGTGCCAGGATCATCAACATCTACAGTACAAGAGAGAGGGTTTATCCCAGCTTAAGCCTCTGACACTGGTGTTTCAAACAAAGAAGTCACAGACACTGAAGTGTTCAACAAAGCTCAATTTACAGGCGATATCACTCACACTTTTCCCAGATTTGCCATAACCCGTAAGTTCAGATGCACAAAGGTGTTTCTGCAATTTTTTAACTTAAATGCTATCATCACCCATTTGGGGTAACAGCTAACTGGGGATAATGGCTAACTTGACAACAGCCACTTTCCATGGCATTCAGATATTCTCTTTCTTCTGTTTGCAACCTGGGCAGCATCGACAAACATCATGAAATGCAGACTGAAGTTACAAAAAGATCCTTGTTTACATGACAAATCTGGTAGAATACAAAGGAGGCAAGACTTATCTTTTCAGAGAAGATGACAAGATGCAGATTCAGGCACTGGGAAGTGACAAATCTGCATTCCTGAGATAAGATGTAATGCAAAGATACCTTCATTTTTCCCGTGCTGACTATTGTTGTTTGGTCTTGTCTTTGGTCTGATGCTTTATTGCACTGGTAAACATCAAGGAAATAAATATTTGAGCTTTTGTATTGAAGTATTTCCATTTGAAACAAGCAGCTGGTGTCATGTTTTCCACCTAGCATTTAATCAGAGCCACACCACTAAAGAACTGCCAGGAGGTTCTAGCACTCACAAACAAAACGATTGGTTTAAATGCCTGTGAGGACAGATCACTTGAAAACCTGAGCTTGAGATTATGCAAAGAACCATCAAGAGAAGGTCAAGCTCTGCTATTTACAAATGCCTCTGTCACAGCCTGCTCACTGTAACACAACAAATACTGGATGTCAGGAATGAGGGAATTCCTTTCACAGGTGAGTTTTAACAGGATAGCTTTCCACATCATGCTTATCTGGCTTGTGCAGAGTTTGCCTTGAGGATTGCCCTGAAAGTCACCTTCTTTTCCGGGCTTTGTCCGAGCCCTGAACTTGATGAAGTGTTCTAGCTCCAGATAAAAAAAGACTTACGCCTCATTTACGTCCATTCTCTAGGATTTGCAGGACACAAAGAGTACTTAAAAGAAAAGGATTCTTGCAGTATGTCCACCAGTATCCCACAAGGCCTGTTTCCAGTTGGAGAAATTCCTAATCTATGACTATCCCTTACTATCCCACATTTGATGTTCTGTTTCAGGTAATTTGAATTCCACTGCAGAAGCCAAAATCTATTCCGGGACATGAAGTCTTTATGGAGCCATTAAACACAATGTTCAAAGTGACTTTTACAAACAGTAAGTGCACATTATCTACAGCAACTGGCAAAAATGGGGAGCTGAAGCCTTGCACAACACGCTGAATGTGGCTTAAACATCATTAAATGCAAGTAATGTGTACCAACTGCAGACCCAGCTCTACTCACCCCAGCTCAATGTTTGGCAGAAAGTGCATATCAAAAATATGACACAAACCATGTAATTCAACTACTTCTTCAGAAAGATAAGTCTTCTGAACAGTTTCACAAGGGACGTTGTAGCATTACACGAGTGGGATTGTTAAGACTCCAATGTTCCACTGCAATGTTGAGTAGTCATAACCAGTCATAGGGCAATTTAAAATATTCTGGTGAAAACACACTAAGAGAACTGGAACACTGTCAACACTTTCTTGGAGCTCTGCAGGGACACTGATTTTCATTCAAACTACTTTCAACAAAACATCTGTAGCAGCCATTAAGTCGTATTTCAGCTTCACCATTGAGCAAATCCTACAGGGCATTAAGAATGCAAAGGTGATACAGAGACTCAGAACTCTACACCAAAATACTGAACGCATTATCAGTATTGAAAAACATTAACTTCTATACAGCGATGAAAATGTCAACTCCAGCATGTCCTAGGTGAGGTATGGAATCTCAGCTCTGTCACAGACCCAGACCAAGCCAGTACGTGTCTAGATCAAGTGCTTCTAGAATTTAAGGAAGAAATCAAAGCACTCAAGGGAAAAAAATTAATGTGATAAATATTCTCAAGCGGAACTTGACAAAGAGGAGCTGGTAATCGCTACCACTGAAGAGTACATTCACATCAGAAATAATCCACCTGAACCAAAATTTACCTGAACGCCACACCAACTGCCACTTCACAGAAAAATTAAATTAACTTTGTGGAGCTGATCAGAATTAGCTTCTGATCTGTGTATCTGCTCTGACAGCCAGTGATTCCCAGTTAAGCCTTTCCTTTTCTCATCTGTACACAAACTGAAGGGATAAACACACCACTTTGCCAACCACACTACTATTCTATCAAACACAGGAAAGGGTCACCTCTATCTTATTCTTCAGTTCTTCCCACTTCAATAATATTGCTAACAAGAAGTCACACTATGAAAAGCCAAGAGTTTGAGACATTTCAGCTGTCTAGGACAACTGTCTCTGCAAGACTAAGCAAGCCACCCAGTCCTGAACCCGCTCTCTCAGTACAGCCGTAAAAAAGCCAAACACATTTAGCTGCACTGAACAGCCATTAAGTGGCAAACCCACCACATCAGCCCACCGCAGAACGTTCAACCAAACATCACCAAGTATACGGAAGGCAACACTTACCTGCTTCTGCTCCTAGTTCTGCTTTTACTTCTACTTCTATGTCTGTGTCTAGATCTTGATCTAGAGCGAGATCTGATCCGCCGCTTTCTCTCTCTGCTGCGAGATCGGGATTTTTTCCTATCGCGACTTCTACTACGATGACGTCTGAAACACACGCCCCGAATTCTTATATATATCCTTGCGTTCAAATGCAGTTTGTACTTAAGGACTTACACACGGGTTTGTCACCACAGGGCAAAATGCATCGGGCAGGGTGGGGAGACTGCAAACTACACATGGAAATTCTCATGCCTAGAACAGGTTGAGCTGTAGGTCTAAGGGATGAAACGGGAAAGGAACCAAACCCCACCACCAGCCACAACTGAGCTGCACAGTTTATGTAAATAACCATTCTCATCAACACTGCTATTTTTAGGTGTTCATTAAAGTGTACATCTCAAAACAAATATAACGCCAAACTAATCTGATGTAGGAGTCTTAAATCCAAGGCAACAAAGCCTTGCTCCTCTCCATGGTATTCCAAGACCTTTGGCTGGAAGAGATGCCCAAATTCCAGCCTGTGAGTCACACCCACTCCCTCAGCCTGCCATTAGCCAAAGCTTGTTCCTTGCTACCCTGTTTGCTGCAGATCCCTCAGCTACAAAGGGAGAAGTCCTGCTGGCAGCAGCCTGTTTGCCCCAGGCAATTTTCCTACCCTCAGAACATGCTGGGTGGGCTACCAGGCAAGGAGAATTGGCCAACACTCTCTCTGAGGAAGCTCATGATCTGGGAGGTAAAGAGCCATGTTGCTGCTAAGGTGCATTTGCTTTCCTGTCAATAGGGTACATTTAATACTCTGTTTAATATTTTCTATACCAATTATAAATGTGAGACACATCCCTATATAAACTCTGAGAGCTATTTTGTACTTTTATTTCAAACCAATCTGCAAAAAAAACTATCTACAAACGCACTACCCAGTGAAAACTGACACATGCAATATAAACTTATGCTTTACACTAGGTCAGGAATGGAACTCAGCTGTACTTCAGTAGTCTACAATAATTCCAAACGTGGCTTTTGGAAATATACTCACACAATAATCACATATAACAACTTACCTCTCCCGAGACCTGGACCTTGAATGACTCCTCCCTCTGGATGACTTTCTCTCTTTGCGTTTATGCCTCTCCTCACCATTTTCAGATGAATTTAGGCTATCTCTTCCCTTGTCAGAAGAATGCTCTTTGTCATTGTGGTCTTCAGATTTGTGCTTCTTGGAGGACTTCTCTTTGGATTCATGTCTTCTTGCCTGTTTTAAGAAGAAGTTGGTTCTTTCAGGAAAATAGTGCAACAAAGAGAGTTAGTATGGGTATCAGAAGATAAAAATGCTAAGTTGTGATGCAACATTAGTAACCTTAGGAGTGTGACTCAATCATGAGCCACGGCTGCTTTACCTAATGTCACCAACTACCCAAAGTTGCAAATGCACACTATCATTTTTTCCCCTTTTCCCTCCTCCCACTGCCTAGAAAGGATTTTTAAGGTATCCATCAAGGTATCTTTACAGTGCTTCCATATAAGACTCACAGCATTGTAACAAAAAACCTGTCATTTTCAGTTATTGTCTCCATTCCAAGCACATAAGTACCTATCTTAAAGAACCTGACAATTTATGAATATGCATATATATAAACACAGTTGCAGTGACTTATTTAATATTTGCCTAAGCCTTCCATGCAGAAAGTTACTAAAATCCACACAGTTGCAGACATACTATTTTGCTTTTAGAACTAAAAAAAAACTTCTAGTGATCACTGGGTAATTATTTTCTAGAGCAAAACTCTCTTCAGTAACTTCCAACAGTTTTTACAAAGCAAAGTGATCATTTACATGGCTGACATCCCATTTTTAGTATTTCAAACGAACATGCATCACTCAGACTTCCCACAGTAGTTTTAAATTACAGATATGCTGCTCCACTATACCGCAATTCCTTCCTGCAGTGCCTCTTAAAAAAAAAAAAGAGATTCCTTTTTATAGCTGCAATGCCAAAAATATTTAGCAAGGTCAGGCCTGATTTTTGCCAGTGCTTTCCTTAGAGACTAAGTCGTGACATCAACACCCTTTCTTTATATATCCAATGTGTTCTGAAACCTTTCTAGCACAAAAGCATAGCCCACTTAAGCCTTACATTTAAATACCGTTCTGCTCAAGTCACAGATCGAGCACGATACATTCATTTTAGAGAAACCCCAATTATTCAAAAGTTGTTTGGCTGGTTTTCTTGCTTATCTAAATCTGATAACTACTCATAAAACCTTTTCTTCCATCAGAACTCTCTCTCAAATGAATCTGGAGAAGATGCTATAATTAGTTTATACCCACTTGTCCAAGCCTAACTCTTTATTAATACGTATCCATTTCTAAATAGATTTGATTGTTGTTCTTCAAGTAAACAAGAATATTAGATAATTTTCCTGCTTTTACAGTATTTTATTCTTAACTCCTATAATAATCAGTTGTTATCTCTGAGATTACCTGCACACTAATTTTAAGTATATATTTATAGAAGTAGCTGTCCTCATATATGTACTAAGAAGAATTACTGATACTCAGCATTTAGTCTACAGACAGAGCTCAATCTTGCAAATGAATGACAACAGTTTTATCTACTGTGGGAGATCATTTCTCATCTGTTCACTCTGTGAAACTTAAAAGCTGCTAAATGAATTGTGTAAGATTAGATCCAACAGCCTAGCAAAGCACTGGACAGGATTTTAAACACCTTTTTTTTTCAATCATTAAAGAGAGTCTTAGAATTTTTTATTTTAATCACATCTTTCAGACACACACTTAGTAATAAAACCACCATTATATCCCATAACGGATTTAAGATATTTTTAAGGGAAATATGAGTTTGAATGACTAATAGTTACCTTATCATGAAGTAGGCTTATAATTTTGCTATCTGAGTCTGCAGCGTCTTCAGTTCAGTCTCTTCGCGCATTAGCACGCTGAGTATGATTTATTATAGAAATGTTATCATGTGAGCTAAACAAGATATTATTCAATTTCACAAAAACTCGCCTAGATTTTTCTTTCCTCCTTTTTCTTTTTCTTTTTTTTTTTTTTTTTTTTTTAAAACAGAGCTTCCATTGGAATGGGGGAAGTAGAAGTTCCTGACCCAGGTTTGAGGTTAAAAAGTCCCTTATCTGTCCCAGCCTATTGCCCCACATGGTTTAAGCTTCTTTATGACTATTTCGATGCTCCTGGTTTGCTTGTTTCAGCTCTTCTCTGGTGTGTGAGCCAGTTATTTTTAAGGCATTATTGATGCTGTCTCTTCTCACTCCCCTATATATACACATATACACTTATTTATTTATTTTATGAGACAGCCCTCTGAAATTTTTGCTGCTACTGTCACATTTCCAGCTGACTCAGCTTGTTCATCAAGCTATGACAGCCTTTACAATTAAAGGATGCAATAAACAGAGCTCAGTCCAGTGGGGAATTATTTTTAATACACCTAAGTAGACAGGTATGTATTATTCAAAGTCCTGAACACTGGCCAGGAACAAAGCCACCCAAGGCTTTTGGATAATGGAAGCTCTGTAAAAGTGATCAAGAACACCATTCTATTTCTCCACATGAACTCTCTCTTTCAGCTGTTTCCACAAAAATTAAAAAAAAAAAAGAAAAAAAAAAGAAAGAAATTAAGTTACTAGTTTCAGAAAGCATTTTCTATAAAACTATTACCTTGTCAACATGATGGCTGCAATCATGCTTCACTATGAAAGGCTCTCCATATCCATTTTTAAGCTTAAAGTTTTCAATTTCTTGTACTTACCATAAAGTCATTTATATAGGTTTACGCATATGTGCATTACTACAAGATACTTTTTAAGATGTACAATTACCTAAACGCTACAAAGTGTTAATTACCTCTTTGCTTCTGCTCCGGCTTCTGTGTTTTCTGCCTTCAGTGTCTGGAGAAGAAAACATTTACTGTCATTTATCAAGATAAAGAGAAGATCACCTGGCTGTAATCTTTCTAGCTCCTTTCTGTTACTCCACCCCTTAAAGTCAAAATTTAAAAACCAACCAGCACTATTTGACTATCTACTGCAGAAAGCAAACTCTGGCTGTCAGTCCCAGTTCTTTGCATTTATTTAAGCTCTGACAGTGAAAAACTAACGCACATCGTACTCCATGTTCTTCTGCCAGGTAACCTTATTGTCGTTACAACTATGCAAAAGTATCCCAGTCTACACTTATCTAATCAAAATGAAACAAAATAGGACAGTTTCCTGTTTGCTGTGGTCTGACCACGTCCCCCCTCCCCGATACCCTCAACACTGATAAGACCTTTTCCCTCAGCAGTTTCAATATTTAGGATACACTCCCAAAGTTAGTAGATCCATTTCTTCCCAATTCCAAAAAGTTACTAGAGCTAAGTCTGTCTGTTATTCCCGAAATGGCTTCAAAGAGAATTCAGCTCTACAAGCAGTTTGCTTCCATCGAGACCATACCTGATTTCCGTCTTCTTTCCCTTGACCGTGAGCGTGATCTCGAATAATGATGCTTTGATGTTCTGGGAGAACTGGAGGCATCTGATTGTTCCTTTTTCTTCTCTCTTTCTGGAGAGGATTTTTCTGGGACTACTCCATCTCGTTCTGTATCACTACCCTACACACGAAGACAGAACATTTAAAAAGCAGAAGCTTAGGACTGAAAACCAAGAAAAAACCAATTTACCTCACGCTTCCTCTGAAGATACACCTAATTTTTTTTCTGTAAAGACAATGCTGTGTTCATCCCATGCTCAGGCAATAGCTTTACAGACTTGCAGTGAACCGTGTAACTGCGTGCAAATTGATTTTTCAAGATTTTAATAAAGAGAACTGATATAAAGTTAACATTTTGCTTTCTCACTACATTAAACTGTACTTTACTTTTTCCACGTACTTCTGAGAGTATCACTAACATTAAACTCTGGTGCAGTTTTCTCTAAATGGTGTTTGTAGCTCAGTCACTTTTTAGCAATTCCATGACCAGGATTACTTAAGGCCAATGCTGTCCCAACAGATCTGAGTGACCTCACAAGTTTGGGCATTACTGAGGCACAGCATAAAATCCCCAGAGTGTTTTGAAGCATGGAATGAACTTTGAAGAGAAATGTAGCAAGGTGCATTGTTTTAGTGTTAGACAGCTAACTCTGGAATGAGGAAACACCTCAACAGTATCTCTGGGCAAAAATATTTATTTGTATGAGAGCACATACGGGTCACTTGCACCTGTTCCAACAACACTGCATTTTTCTCAAATTATGAAAACCAAGATGTTCTCTTCATTCCTTCTAAACCTTGATCTAGGAGGACTAAACCCAAAACCTGATCTTGTGAAATCAGGATACTCTGTGACTCAATCTGTGAGAGGCGAATGAGTACGACTGGTGTACAAGGCACTGAAAGGAACAGAGTGAAAAGCACACACTGAGAAGGTGAACGTGCTGTCGTTAATGATTTTACAGGTTCGCTGGTTTTGTTCTGATCTCCTAAGTGCCAGCCATAATCAAACCTTCTGAACACCGTGGGGCTGCAGAAGATGTCACTAAGGACATCACCTGGCCCAGAATCGCTGCTCGGGAAGAGAATTCAGTGCAGCAGAGGACTCAAACTTGCAGTTGTCCACCAGGTGCAACTGATGCAATGGTTTGCAAACTGCACAAGACATGTGAAAACCTCTCAAATGTTCATTTACATCCATTTCTTTGAAAACAAAGCAGCTGCTTTTCCTTACACGACAGATATTACAGATTGCCATTAATATACTGCGTGCTAATGGCAGACTTTCTTCATGACGTGCTACAGGTAAATATTTAGATTTATATTTCAGCTACAACTGTTTACATTTTGAAGTTACTTGAGAAGAATGAGAATACCAGCTACGAGTGTAAATTAGCTGGAATTTAAAACACGTTATCCAAGTGAAACTGAGCCCACTGCCACATTTTCCAAGGCCACCAATCTCATTATTTACACAGCGCTGCTCATTAGTGCCCTTGTGCTCTGCACCCCAGGGAAATCTCTGTGCTACAAAAAAAACCCCCAAAAACCAACCAGCAATAAAAAAGCTGACAGCATTCAGTGAGATTATTCTCAGTTCTTAGACTGGCCACAGGCTCAGTGTTACCTTGACTAAGGCCCTCACCTACACTTTAGAGGAACCTCTAAATATAGCAGTAGTACCTTTAATCTTAAGTGCAAAACCACATGCACAGAATTGAAGTCTTTTTACAGAAAAATGTATCTTACTCTTAACAGGGTAAGTTATATAACAACCAAAAAAAATAATTTAAAAAGAATTAATTTTCTCCAGAAGTTTACAGTCCCCCTGTTCTGTTTCTCTACTGGTCAAACTTTCAAGACAAGAACTTTAATTACCTGATTAGACACCACAAAATGCTTAAAGTCAACTTTAAAAAGTTTTATCACTTTCAAGCCCGGTTTGTTTGTTGGTTTTTTGTGGGTTTTTTGCGCTCAAAACTATTTAACAACTTTTGAAAAAATTAACCACATCAGGTTAACTCTCTGATAACTCTTACTGATTCTGCAATCCAGTCAGGGGTTTATACGTCACCAGATCACAGAATTTTTTCAGAGAAAATAAACCTACACTCAGACCCTGTTTCAACATGAAGGGCAGTGGCAACCACAGCAGAGGCGTTTCCCATCGATATTAACCATAAAAAGCAGGATGGGAGGCAATTAATTGAATACAAAAAAGCCTGTAACCAAACACAAAGGACGAAGAAAAGCAGAGAAATGAAAATTTAACATGGCACAGACACCAGGTCGCTCCCCTCACAGGGAAGCTTCGCCCCACAGTCCCCATGAGAAACGCCAGTATCGCCACAGCACTTCTCCCCCAAGCCACGGAACCACCAGGGCTCAGTCCCAGGGAGTCTTCGCCTCTCTCCAAGCCCCGAGGAACGAAACAGAAACTTCTGGAGACATGGATCGAAGCGCTGAGCGCAGGGCGGCCGCCCCTCCCCGAGCCCATCATGGCGCCGCAGCCGAAGGCGCGGCGGGCGCCATTTTGTGTCTCCGCGC
>VZTA01016008.1:0-31006 GCA_013398855.1 Mohoua ochrocephala | reverse complement strand
GCCGCCGCCGCCCCTCAGCAACGTCCTCGCAGGGCTCGACCTCCCTCGGCTGCGCGGCCACAGCGATCTCGCGCGGCCCCGCCCGCCCTCACTGCGGGTGCCCGGATGTGGCGCTGCGGGGGGAGCGCGGGGGAGCGCGGTGCGTTGTGGGCCGGGGAGGCGCGGTCTCGTTGGCGGAGGTTTTGCCACTGCCGCGACCCGTAGAGCCCGTCCCGGCTCCCGCCAAATTGAAACGCAGGAGCGGCCGGGTGGGCGCGGTCAGGGGAGCCGGGTCCCGGTGGGCACGGGAGGGGCACCGGTGAGGGGATCGGGGCATCCCCGAGGGCACGGGAGTGTCACCGGTGAGGGGATCGAGGTNGCACGGGAGGGGCACCGGTGAGGGCATCGGGGGATCCCCCAGGGCACGGGAGGGGCACCGGTGAGGGGATCGGGGCATCCCCGAGGGCACGGGAGTGTCACTGGTGAGGGCATCGGGGTCCCTATGAGCACGGCAGTGTCATCGGTGAGGGGATCAGGATCCCTGTGAGCACGGGAGTGTCACCGGTGAGGGGATCGGGGCATCCCCGAGGGCACGGGAGTGTCACCGGTGAGGGGATCGAGGTCCCTGTGAGCACGGGAGTGTCACCGGTGAGGGGTCGGGGAGACCATGTGTGGCAGGGGTTCCTCTGGAAGTAGGGATGTCACCGGCCGCAGTGAGGGACGGGGGTCCCTGTGAGCATGGGTTTGTCACCGCGGTGAGGGGCAGTGGCTCCCTGAGGGCAGGGGATAGGGTTTCTGTGAGCGGGTGGTCCCTGTGGGCAGGGGTTTGTCACCAGTAGAGGGGATGAGGGTCCCTGAGGGTAGGGGATGTTCGCATACCATGGTGGGGAGGACGCCGGCAGTGAATTTAGTTGGCGAGATCTGTTCCCCCCAAGCTGCCTTCGGCCAGGCCGGGATCCACGCTGCTCACTCGGTTCTAAACACGCTGTTTATCCTTACGAGGCTTCTTGTACAGCCCTTCATCCTTGCACAGCGTTTCCATACAGTAACACAGCCAATAACTTGTTTGTGGCCATAGAGCTTTTTAGAGCTGTCTGCTCTACGGGATGTTCCTGAAATGTTTATCTTTAGGCAAAGATGTGGAACGACATTGAGCTCCTGCTCAACGATGACACCGGGCAGCTCCTCGTGGGTTTGGGACGCGAGTGTGGCACCGCCTTGTACCAGGTGGATACACGGCTGCAAATCACATCCTCGGAAAAGGTACAACCCATCAAAGCTGTGCTTTTATCTTTCTTAATAATTACCTGGGCTTCTTTGTCACGTTTTCTGAACCTTTCCCTTCCCAGGTCTCTGTGAACCCTCGGCTCCATGCACGCAGCTCCAGGGATGGCAGCATTGTTGTTGTGGACAGGTCTGTGGCACTTCTGGACAGCACTGGGCTGTCTCTTCTGATGCACATTCAGTTTGGTGAGTTCATTCCTCTGGAATTCCACTTTGCAAGTGGAAGCTGGCTTTTAAAATATGTAGGTTTGTACAGGAAAACATAGCAAGTGTCTGGCTAGCCTGTAAAAGGAAGCATTAAAACAAGTACCTAAGTAATAAAAAGTGATTTTGGCTTCTGAACACAATTAACTATTTCAGTACAATGTAATTAGAGTCCTCGCTAACTTTTCACTGAAGTGGGAATAATGGATACCAAAACCACTCCCTGTAGGCCCCTTTCCCCACTTCATTTAGTCAAAATAATTTTTTTTGAAGAAATCTGGGGTACTGAGTTGTCCAATTATTGTGTGAATATTTATTCATAAAGCTCAAATCTTAATATTTGACATTTTGCCATGGAACTTTTCAGACACTAACGTGGATGTGGTGGGTATGTGTCAAGAAAAACAATTTCTTGTGGTTGGTGAGAGAAGTGGCAGTTTACATCTCATCCACATTCCATCCAAGCAAACCTTGCTAAC
The DNA here is from genome assembly GCA_013398855.1 of Mohoua ochrocephala. Taxonomy (NCBI): domain Eukaryota; kingdom Metazoa; phylum Chordata; class Aves; order Passeriformes; family Acanthizidae; genus Mohoua; species Mohoua ochrocephala. The sequence goes on along the minus strand of VZTA01016008.1, from coordinate 29,060 downwards.
GAAGGTACAGTAACTTTTCTATTTAATCTCAGACTTCCTTGAGGTTTTTTTAATCTTTCTCCCAAATACCAGAGTATAAACATCCTTGTCTTCTGACAACATAGTCTAACCAAACAGGTGAAAGGGGCACTTCTGTTCCCATGAGTAATGGATAAGGAAAATACATTTAGGAATGGCATGCATAAACAAGAACCAGGCCTTCATGAAAGAAAAAAGCTTAAAGTTTGAACTGATGATCAATATTTCAAATTTTTTTAAATAAAATGCAGAATAATAGTCTTCACACTGTTTCTATTTTAGATTTTGGTTGAACAAACTTCAAGTGAAAAGACTTACTTAAATCTCTTCATTGTAAAAGATAATGCGGATGCGGGTAAGAACTGGATGATTTTTTTCTCCTCCTTTGTCTGAATTTTTGTGATTTTGTTCCCCTTTAATATCTCTCAGGGAAAGAGATTACAAAATAAATAATACAGGAAAGCATAAAGAAAAGTTCATTTTATGTGCACAATGCAAACCAAAGCTGCCTCGGATTCTTTATCTCATTAATTGTTTTACAAGTGCCATAGGAAACAAACATTCAGAACTTAATACGTCTTTCTTTTGAGACTGTGCTAAACATATGAAAAGGCTTAAAAAGGAAGAATTCCTTTTCTCTTCTTCTATCAGACTTCAGTAGTTCTGTTCTATAAGCTCCCAGCCCTGTTCTGTCACAATAGAATACATTATTCTGCCCTTAGTTGGAGATGACAAAACTTTTGCTTAAAATAGTCTAATCTATTGGTCAGATGATTTTTTGGTGTCACTTATTTCACTGTACTGTTTACAAGCAAGTCTCCTCCTTACTTACTCTTGAATACTTCAGTCTGAAATATTTGTGTTGGGTTTTTTTAGGTGTTTATCACATGTTCATTCTCACAAGCAATGGATGCTTCTGCATTCTGTGTGTCCCGCTTGCCAAAACACAGGAAGGTAGGATAAGCCACAGACCCCTTGGGAGTTCATTGGAACAGGGAGACCTGTATTAAAAAACTTTCCTATGTTTAGGCTTAGTGCCTTTTTTAAATTTTGAAAAAAGTTTAACACTGATTTTCTTTTCTTTTTTTTGATATTTAGCAATTGAGAAGATGGATATGGCTACAGCAAAGCAAGTAAGAAACACCTGCAAAACTGGTAACGTGCTAAAAGTGCAGAGTTTGTAACCCAACTTTGCTCTGTACATTCCATTGACTGTTTACCAGTCCATTACTCCACCTCATAGCTGTGATTGTTACTTTTTCTGCACGTTTAGAAATGAGCAGAGATTTTATCCGCTGGTTCTATAAACAACTCTTTTTCTTCCCCATCTGTTGACATCCCCTTCCTCTCTCCCACCCCACAAGTTACAAGGACAGATAAAGACAACTTTCATTGCCACGGGAGAGCATCACAGCCTCGGCTGTCAGGATTTTGTGATCAGCAACTCAGTGAACAAAATCCATTTGGTAATCGGGGTAAGCACTAAGAACGTGATCGGAACAATTTTTGTGTTATCAGTGATGGTGGTTTTGGATCTGCAACAGAATTTGTCTCCAGGTCCTTGAAAGAGAAGCTCATCAGCTTTTTGCACTGAGACTTTTTTTGCCTTTCATTTCCTTCACTGTAAATTTAAAGGTTGTCCCTTGTGCAGCTTGCCCATAGTTTTTCTCATAACGAAATAACTTTTGTCATTTCCGAAACTCTTTTGTTATGATGGGTGAGGAGAAAATATTTTCACCCTGGTTTTATGAGCTTGGTAAATCACTGGTTCCTGGTCTGTACAGGCTGGATTGTTTATAGATCCTATCTTTGAGCTCACAGACAAAACCAAAGCTGGCAAGAATCTTCCAATCAGGTTCCCATTCAACAAAGCCCTGCTAAAACAACAAGGTCTAATTCAACAAATCTTCTAAGCATGAATTAAGTACAGGAACTAATAAAAAATATAATATATAAACATGCTTTGAAATGTTATTTTGGACTGGAAACAAGTGCTCTGAGTTTATTTTTTGAAGCCTGTTGAATTCAATGGGATTTTCCTCAGTAGGCTCAGTGTAATTTCATTCAGCTTTTATGTCCTGTGAGAATGGAAAGTGGATATTTTGAAATGCTGTTTTTCAAAGAGCCAAAAACTGCTGACTGTAACAATCACTGTAACAAAGACCAGTCTTGAAAGGAAAAAGGTTAAATTAAAAATAAAGAAATCAATGTCTTTTTTCTGAACATCAATGGAAGAATAAAGTTTAATTTAATTTTGCAGCTTTCTAAGTTCAAGATCAGTTGTAGGAGCAGACATGTCAAGTATCTACTGTCTAACCTCGTTTTACTTTGCCTCTCCTCACAGGGTAAAGGTGATTATGTGCTCTCCAAATGGGAGGTAGACCCCACCAATGCCCTGGTGTCTGCTCAAAGTTTTGCTGATTCAAGTCTGATCCAAGGTAAAGAAGGTTTTATCTTTCTATAGACAAGTGTAGCTTTCATATTTAATTGCAGAATGTACTGATTTTCAGTTATTTCGTTGTTTTTAATAAATCCACATGTACCAAACAGAACATTTTTTGTAAAGGTGCAGCCAAAACGTGGGCTTCAAAATTGCAGTTTAACTTAGACACATAAATCACAATTCTCTTTAAGCTAAACTTTGCAAGTTCCATCAGATTAAACCACGAGGTTTCCAATGCTTGGTTGTGTGTTTGAATATGGTTTTGCTTCAGATACATATCTCAAGAAAAATAAGGAATTTATGTGATATTAATATTTTTTAGGTGCTGCAAAACTTCAAGTCCTTGATAATCAGCTGTTTGTTTTGGATACAGAGGTATGGGTTAATGATTTGTGTTTAATCTTCACTTTATAATGTTCTTGAAACAGCTTATGAACATATTTTTTAAGATTTAAAGTAAAGTTTCTGCAAAATAAAGGTGCTTTTATTTACTTATATCAAGAGCATGTTGATCTTCCTGTGTTGGATTTTTTTAAATTCTATTCCTGTTCATTATTTAAGCTACGAAATGTAATATTTTGCTCAAAAAAGTCTTCTATAAAGAAAATATGGAATCATATCTGATTTTTTTTAAAATCTAGAACATCTTAAGCACGTGGGATGTTTATTCTCTCACTCTAATTTGGGATTGGCCTTTAATACATATTGAAGAATTTCTTCTAACTACTGAGGCAGATTCTTCTGAAGTCACGTGGTGAGTAAAGTGTTGTGGCATCAATTCTGAGAAGTGAAAAGTCTGATGCTGTTGCCTAGAATTGCAAGATAAGGTTAAACAGAATGTGTGAAAAAGTGTAACTACTGTTCTAAAGAGTGGGAAAGTGCTAGGAACTATACAGCTGTATATTAAAATCCACAAGGATTTTTGAATGTATGTGTTTTGATGGAAGGTAAAAGTTTCTAAAACTCAGAAGCAAGAATATTTCACAGTTTTAACCTAAGATCCGTACAGCAAATTTTGCTTTCTTTTGTCTCTTTCTCATTCATTAGGCAAGGGCTTGCCAATGTTAAGCTGATTGTCATGACAATGCCAGATGACAAACAGGTATAATCTTATCTGTGTTCTGTTCCTTAATTGTTATGCAATTGCTCATAGGGAAAAAAAAGGAGGAGAGGGAAGGAGGTGGCAAAAAATTCGGGGCACAGAGAATTCTGAGGAGCTTAAAGTCCAAACTGAAATGTGACCATCTATGTATTAGGGTATAGCAAGTGAGGGCTGGTGGGATTCTTGTGGTGGTGACCAGGGCAAGCTGTCCCACTGGCTGGGGTTTTTATGGATGGTTTGGGGTTTATTTGTTTGGTTTTTTAGGGTAGGCAGACAAGGAAGAGCAGCAAAATTTATTATTATCTTACACCTCTTCACAGATGTCTTTAGAGCAATGTCTCTGCTGCCTTCAGCATCTACCCCCAGGTAGAGTCAGTGCAGTTAACAGACATAAAATACCAGGATGAATATTATACAATTTTTAAAATTAAATTAAACCTGTCAAATTATACATAATAGGCCGAGAGAGAGAGAAGGAGGCAACATCTGAAGTTTCATTAAACTTCCTTAAACTGGAGATCTGCATTCCATAAAAAGTCCTACAAATACTGCCCTCTAATGCCATAAGAACTCAGAAATGATTCTGCAAATGTCACTCTCTCACCAGTGTAAGAGGAAAAAGTAATTCTAACTTCTTTGTTTGTTTTCTCCCTCTTTTTTAACAGATGAGAAGCCTAATGGTTTTTGCATTGCCCACTATGCAACAGCTCTACTCTCTGCAAGTGTCTCTTGTTTCTTCCCTTGTTCAAAGTGGGATTTGCACAGTAGGTTTAGCTGATTTTCTTTTTGTTCTTTGAAGAAATACAGTTGTCTTAATATGTGTAAATATTAAAGAGGGTACTCTGTTATTCTTGTTAGGTTAGAACCAATTTCTGCTAGAAACTATGCAGGAGCTATACAAAGAAAGATTCAGTAATATCCCCAAAAAATTGAGAAAAATATCCTATTATGAAGCAAACTGAACAACTGAAATTTAGTCTGAGGTCTCTTGCACTGTTTAATAGTACTGCCAGTTGTTCCTGCTTCTGTTACAGCTAAAAACTGAGGGAAGTTTTAAGTTCTCTTAGCACAGAAAAATGCTCTGGATTTATTTGGAATTTACTTCATTTCACCTAATGGTTTCTGTTATTGCACGCTGCAGGACACAATATACTTCTTGGAAGGAATTCATGAAAAGCATCAGATGTAAGATAATATTTTGTTTGTAACTAGCTCATTATTATATAAAAATGGCAGATTACTTCCACATAGAATTGATAAATTCCCACAGTTCCCTCTCATCCTCAGGCCCTCTGAAGAGCCAGTTTCTATAGTTGTGATGAGAAGTTTAACTGAAGCCTTGCCAGAAAATAGGTACTTGGTTTCTGTGAAACACCATTTTATTATTTTTTTTTTAAATATCTGGTTTGGACTTCTATTGAAGTAGTTCATTTTATTTCCTCCTTAGACTAAGTCGTTTGCTGCACAAACACAAATTCACTGAAGCAGAGAATTTTGCTATTCAGTTTGGACTAGATGTTGAGGTGAGTTGTTCATTCATGATAAACCCATTTGAGATTAATCAGTGTAACTGGAATGATGAGTAAGGTTCTTGCCCATAGTCCAATAGAAAGTATTAAAAATATTACAAATATTACCAAGGTAGTGGAATGTTACCTCTTAAAACAACTGACTGTACTCGTATTATTTTTTTTAAACAGCTGGTATACAAAGTCAAAGCAAACACAATTTTAGAGAAACTGGCTTTAGCTTGTGTTGGCAGTTATGGCCAGGAAGTCTTGCTGGATCTTGGGAATGAAGCCAAAGAAAATCTGCAAAAAATTCAGGTTTGTTCTTATTTCTACCCTCTTTCTCTACTAAAGCAGTTCAAATTGTAAAGGATCTTGGAATTAATTTCAGTTGTTTCCTTATGCAAACAGGACAACCAGTTTGTGGTGAATTACTGCCTGAGTGCTCCGTGGCCACTGTACGAAACCGCTCGAGAAATGCTGAATTATGCTAAAGTCAGAGTAAGGGGTTCATTTGTTTCAATTTCTTCAACTCTTCAACTTCTATTCCACCCTTCTGTACAGCTTGAGAGGGGCACAAACCAGTTACAGCCATTCGAAAAGGCAAAAGTAAAGGCATTATAAATCCTATATAACCAAACATGAAGAAGCAGCCAGTGTTGTTCCAACCTCGTTCTTGGTATTGCTCAAGGGCAGAAAAGAGCTTGCAGTTTTATTTTTGCATCAGAAAGCAGGGTTTAGTTTTGAGTAGCAGTTTTTTTAAGTACCTTTAAAATATTAATTTTCCAACTAAAGCTCAAAGTAGGTCACCTTTTTTGTTTTCATTATTTTAGTCTTTCCTGCCTTATCAAACAGACACGTTATCTGTCTGATCCTCCATCCATGTAGAAATCCAACCAGATTAGACTGGATCAGGTTAGATCCAATCTAACATTGTAAAATCTCAATTTACAGAAGTCCTGACTTTTTGCTCATGCCTTTACTGCCCTCACAGTCCTGTCTGGCGTGTTCTGAGTTGTCAGCCAAACCCTTTCATGGCTTTTTTTCAGATCTTGAAGAAAGATAATAAAACCAGTGCTTCACCATCTGATGGGGCTCCAGTATCCATAGCTGAGGTGAGGACAAATTTCTTGGGTTTGCAGTATCATATAATCAATTGGAATGTAGAGTTTTACAAACTGTACCACTGCTGAACTTTTTAAAAGTCTAAACAAAATTCTATTTTATGGTATGAAAGAGAACCACAGTAATGACAGATTCAGAAATAAGCCATACCTTCAGTCATAAAAAGATTCAGTTTCAGATGCTCCATAAATTGAAGGCAGAACCTTTCTTAAAATACTTTTAGGTGTTTCATTTTGTTTCTTGTTTAGTCCTGTTGTAAACTGGCCTCATCTGCCTTCAAGAAGAATCAGTGTTCTAATCGTGTAATGTAACATGATGTTAAGCCAGATATTAACCTTAAATCTCATCTGCATTCAGGTATTGAGAGCTCAGGCAAGGCTTACAACATTCTGTGAAGCTTTTGGACTAGAGAAATTCAGGTTTGTTTGTGTTTGTTTAAGATTTAAAGTAAATTTGTGATTGTTAAGACCGTACCGCTGAAATTAAGATTATTTTAGCTTTTTAATATGACTTCATTAAACTTCAAGCTCTTCCTTCTGTGCCTGAAGTTTCCCATCCTGTGCTGCGGAGAGGTTGAGTCATCCTGTATGTTGAAAAGATAAATTATCTGTTGCACATGCACTTAAATAGGTATTTTGTTGTTCTTCAATAGGTATAGGAGGGGTTGTGATTTTGTACAAGCACAATGTACCACTCCTGTTGTTTCTTACAGCATACAGCACTAGGTAGAAAAGCTTTGAAGTTCTCCCCCTCAATTCCTTTGATAATGACATTTAACAAAGCTTCTCTTCCCCCTCTCACTCTCAGTGGCATTGCTTGGACAGAATTCCTGCACAAAGAGGACATGTTCAAGATTATTGTTTCTCAGCTGCAAGAAGGAAATTTGTCTTGTGCACAGTTCCTCTGGCTTAGGCATCAGGTGAGGTGGCACAGACATCTCTGGGATTGATGGAGGGGGTTGAATCTCTTCAGTTTTCCAGCCTTATTTCACAGGGGCTGTTACAAAACAGCTCCTCAGAGAAGCAAAGGTCCATGGCAGAACCTCATCTATTATCACAGTGATTACCTGTTCACGTGGATGCTTAGGAGGCTGAACTTCGTATCGATTTAGGAATAAACTGGTATTTCTGATGTCAGAATTCATATTTCTGAGTCATGACAATTTGATTTATTCTGCAGTGCTTGTAATCTTCCATTCCCTTTCTTGCAAGCACAGCTCTCAGAATTTTTAAGTGGACCTTTGCTGCCTACCTTAAAATCCTTTAAAAATAATCACACAGACTCCTTGCTCTCAATGACACATTCAAGATAGTGGCTGTGTGCTGTTGTTTTATTTGTCAGTGCAGGGCTTTCAGTTCCATGTCTGTTGTTTTCTTGATAAGACAGAACTACAGAACAAGTCTGAAAGTAATAGAACAGTGTGATTTGCAAATAAATTACTTCAATTAGGTTTTTTAAGAAAACCGAGCTCTAGTTTTACTGAACAGAGCTATTTGTTTACTTTCTGTCTATGACTACTGAGATTTTCTCTTTGTATTTGTGAAATTTACTGGCTCCTCCTATTAGTGAAAACAGCTTTACAGAGTATCAGATGAACATTTACTCCATGGATCTGTAATTGTTCTGGTTTAATATTTTAGGCCGATTTTGAAAGCAGCTTTGATGAGAAAATGCTGAAGGATTTGCTCAATGCCATCCATTTCACTGCTCCTTTGAAGGAACTGTGTGCGTGGCTTAAAAATTTTGTGATCCCCTTCTCAAGAAGGGTTGTGCCAGATGGACAGGTGAGACTGACTTAAGAACTGTAAATTGTAATTTTCTCAGACTAAGATGATTTTACTGTCAGAACTACAGACTTCTGAATGTCAGGGACTTGTTCCTCTGTCTTTGAAATGGATTCTTTTCCCCTAGCGTTTATATTTTAAATTATTTCTTTTTAAAGAAGTTTCTAATGGCAAATTTTGCTTTGAGAGATAGCACAAGTCTACTTACAACTGTATTTCTTTCAGAAAATATTAGCAAAGTGGCTGGAACAAGCTGCTCGAAACCTTGAATTAACTGACAAGGTGAGTCACGCTGCAGAAATTTTGTATCTCTTGTATTTCTAGATGTGTAATGTAGTTTGCTAATATCAATTATTTTGGACAGGCAAACTGGCCTGAAAATGGACTCCAAGTGGCAGAGATATTTTTTACAAGTAAAAATCAAGGTGAACTGGGAGTGACAGCTTTTGGCAAGTGGACTCCTTTGGTAAGAAATGTAACAAATACAAGAATTAGCTATTGAGAGACTTCAAACAGATGCTCTGTGCTAGAGATGGAGTGGATGATAATTGGGTCACTTGGTTTTGGTGAAGATTGACTTAATTCCATGAAAAGAAAGAACCAAGTTCCAATTTTCCTGTGTTTAAAGATTTAAAACATGTTGATGACAGCCTCTTAATGGTCTTGTCTCCTAACATTTCACTTCTCAACACGGTTTCAGCGGTGTGGCGACTGTGAAGAGATACAGAGGTTAAAGAAGCTGGTGAATGATTTACAAGAACTGATAAATCTGTACAGGAAATACAACTGCAGGCTGGCATTCTGTGATTTTGAGAAGGTAACACTGCAGACACTTGAAAAAGTGCTTTTCAGTTTGTTCTGAAAAGAAGAATTTTCTAGCATGTGATTTAAAGTCAGACAAAAGAGGAATCCTGATGGATGGTTGGTTAAATTTGCATTCATAAGATGCTAAGACTATCTGATAAGTTGTGTTACAAATTTTCTTTCAATTCTGGTTATAAATATAAGATACTGTGAGAAGGTGTGGCTCAAACTCCATGGCTTGCAGGTTATTACAGATCATCTATTGTGGAGCGATCATCAGCAACAGAGAAATTGGAAGTACAACTGAACAAGGAAAGCTTTGTAAATGAAAGGGTTTATTTGAGCTAAAGAGGGATTCTTGCTCTGGAAATCATTCAGTTGATTTCAGTGGACTCTGGATGTTGGATTGTGTATTAGAGATGTAAATGGCCTTGCACTAACGTGTGGTGTTCTAACGTGGCCTTTTTCCACTTGCTGCCCAGGAAAACGCAACCACTATTGTGTTCTGCATGCTTGATAAAATTTTGGCACCAGAGCTTGTCCCATCAATTCTGGAGAAGTTTATAAAACCCTACCTGTGTGAACATAACCTACAAAAAGATGAGCTGCTTCTACAGTATGTCAAGGTACCCACATTTTCTTCCTTTTGAAGAAAGCTATTTCAACATGAGGAAGCAGAAACCAAGTCTGATGAGCATTTGAATTTACAACTGAATGTTAGGCCCAGCTTTTAGATTCTTATTCCTGTCAATGAACTTAATGATAGTTACTATTTCAGTTATGAAGCAGTCCCTTAATATCCAGAAAACTTTACATTTTTGTTCATAAGATAGGAGTATCTGCCTTGACTTCAGGTATTCTAATCACCTTTATCAAAACACACAGGATTTGCTGGAGCGTTGTCGGACACGATCTATTTCAGTGTTTGAAACTGCCTGGGAGGCCAAGGCAGTTGCTGTCATTGGCTGCATCTCTGACACAGATGTGAGTATATTTTATGAAAGGCATCAGGTGACTCCAACACAGCACTTCATCCGAAACATGATTTTTACATAATCATCTGAGTACATTTTTACACGAGTGCTATGAGGAGAAAATAGTACGTTGTCTTCTTATTCTATTTTAGTCATCTCCCCTGTGATGTTCTTTGAGGATTTAGTTGTAGTTGTGATGTCATCACATGGAAAACTCACCCATTTTAATGTGTATGAAACCACAATGTCATAAATGACTGCAAGCATTTTCTAATCTAACTTGACACATCGTATGATGACAGTAAATGCCCTTTAAACAAATGCAGATCGGGCAAGGAAATAAAATATTTGCCTAAAGGAATCAGTCACACATGAACAATACTTCAAGGGAGTACTTTGAAACTTATTTTGAGAAGTGAGCTGGTTATGTCCCTTTTGCAGCTGAAATTTGATGCCGTTCTGGAGATAATGCTCGGAGCTGTGGTGCCATGGGGTGCAGCAGTGGAGCAGCTGGTCAAACAGCATCTGGAAATGAATCATGTCAAGTAAGCAGCATCCACAGGCTACCCCTTGGCTGGGGAAATGCTGTGGATCTGATGTAGTGTGATGATTAAATCCCGTAGCTGAGGTTAGCAAAGGAATTAATGATGCTTTCATTTGTCCCCAGAGTGAAGTTACTGCAGGAAAGTTACCGACTGATGGAGATGAAGAAGCTTTTGAGAGCCTATGGGATAAGAGATACCCATCTTTTAAAGGACAAACAGATGATAATGGTAAGTTATCAAGCCTTTAGATTTCTCCAAAGGTCACAGTGAACAGCACTTGGTGATTTTTAATTTTTTTTTTAGCATTTAGGGGTTTTTTAAACATCTCCCCTTCAGTAGGAGAAAACATGAGTATTTCTGGAGAAATTCCTTGATATCCTGAGGAACCAGAGGAATTTTCAGAGGTCTCGGTCTAATTCTGTCCCCAAGCCCTTTTTTCTCTCAGTTACAGTTCAGTCAGCTTTTCTCTAGATAAAAGTTTTAAGCTTCCAGGTAACTTGCTTGGGACAAGCTGAGCAATTCCATTGGTAAAGTAGTGTGTATAAACTAATTCCCTTGTTTTCCTGTGCATCAACAAACTAAAGTCCATCTCTCTTTTCTTCTTACAGAGACTTGTGAGGTACATCCTTAAACAAAGTACCCCTACTTGCTTGGAGGATGCCTTGAAAATTGTGGAAGCATACATGTTGCCCACTGGGGAAGTCTGCTTCCTGAGGATGATGGACCTGATTGGCAAAGAAAGGGTAGGGAAATGCTTCATGTCACTTGATCCTGGAATTTGTAGACACTGAGGCCTCTTGACAAAACAGGGGCAAGTTGTGTTGCTGAAATCTTATAAGCAGCTTACATATGTATTTTTAATTCAAATTATTGATTCTACACCTAACTGCCTGTGCCTGACATTGAAAACGAGACCTTTGTCAGAGTTTTATCTCTCATTTGTGGCAGAACAGGATGGAAGTTATGACCTACAATACACCAGAACTGAAGTCTCTACATATTTTCATGTGTTATTTTTGCTTACCCTCTTGGCCATTGTGCAGCCATTGCGTCAGAGGAAGAATGTGCACATAACTCAGCTTTTCCAAAAGCAAATGCCCTTTTCTTTTTATTATTTCTGTTTTAATTTTGTTTGTTTCTTTTTCTCCCTTCAGGAAGAGGAATCTCTGACTTGGTTAAAATCTCTGCCTCTTGCTAAAGCTGAGGAAGTTGCAGAGAGATTGACTCTGTGGGGAAGACTGGCGTTACGGAACAAAGCAGATGACCCTGAAGAGGTACCAAGGCTTTTTCACATCAGAAAGTGTGCACACAAGTTATTCTGAAAAGGGAGAAGTGTGGATAATGCCTGTGAGAGCTAACAGACTGTGGAGAAAACACATGTTACACCTATATTTACTGTTTCTGTAGAGGGTTAATATTTAAAATAACTTTCTGTTCCTTTGCTTTTCAACTGGTTGTACCTTAGGCTTGGTAATTGTTGCTTAAGAAGTTTGTGGAACGTTGCATTGTACTTTAAGAGCTGAAGCCCAAGTCTGTTCCTAGCGACATTTTAACAAAAAAATACAAACCTCTTCCTTTCCTGCAGCAAAAAACACAAATGTTTATAACTAAGACACTCGTGGAAATCCTTAAATTCCAGTTCAGCATTCAAAAAGGTAAGGTACAACCTCAACATCTCACATCTTGCTTGTATAAATGGAATCAAAAAGTAATTGTTTTTCTCCTCCAACAGACAATCCCGTGAAGAAACATAAATGTGAAGAAAACCTAAAATTGTTTGAAACACTTGCTGCCCTGCAGGTGGGTATTTTTATTGTTTTAAATCCCTTTTGATTTACCTTAGTTATTCCAATTGTTCTTATCACATGGATCATATTAAAAATTAATTGTATTTAGAACATATGTGCAAAGGTTGTTTTTATTATTGACTTCAAATTGATTCTAAGGCTAATCTAGCAATTTAGTCTAGCCTTGGGAAGTTCCCAATTAGAACTCAGTTGTCTGTTTAAACCAAAAATTAGATACTCTCACTAAAGCCTTAATTGCTAATACTTGAAAAATTTCATGATAGAGTGCTGTAATAATTTAGTAAGATCTCAGGACAGTAGGTAAAAAAATAAGCAATTTAAAGGAAGTTACATGATACAAATATATAATCTTTTTTTGTTGTTGTTGCAGGAATATTTTGGTATCTTTCTCTCAGATGAAGAATACAGCAACCCTTCACTGATATCTGCACTTCTGGAAGATCACATAAGTGCTTTTGAAAGTGTCAGATCTGCATCCAAGTCTAGAAACGTGCAAGCAGTGAATTCTAATTCAGGAGGTGGCAAGCCCAAGAACCCTCCCACTGAACCAAGGTTGTACAGTCTGGCTTCCCTCCTGCAAGTCTCAGAGCATGAACTGGGAGAAAAACTGGCCCTGAGAGCCCTGGATGATGGAAAAGTGGAAGTAGCTATCAATATATGCAGGTAAAACTGCAGAGCTTTTCAAGATCATCGCTTGTGATGGGCTTTTCTGAGCTGTTTCTGCCACTTTGCAGATTCAGGTAGATGTAGAGCAAAGGGAAGGGGTTTTTTTTGGTTTAGTTAAATAATTAGAACAGAATGTGGCCTTAAATACAAGCCCTAAGAACTTTTTAACATCCTTTTCCTTCTTAATAGGGAGTTCTATGAAGATAGGTGGAATGAAAACACAGGGAAGCTGCTGTTTGCAGTGTGTCAAAAGCTCTGTCATATGCTGGGAGCTGACGTTCCAATGATCACTCCTCGTGGGATGAATCTTCCAGCAGTGATCCATGAGCTGGCTGGCCAAGCAGCTACACTGTGCAGTTCAGGTAATTCCTGTTGCTATTTACTTGTGTTCACGTTGGGAGCCCAGCTTTCCAAACAGTGTTCAGTAAACAAAGTGAATTTCCAGATCTGCATCTGTGAAAATAGGTGCTGCAAAACTGTGTCCTTTTGATAGGACACATGAACCTCCCATTCCTGCTACTGATCTTGGTATTTTTACAGATTTGGTGTTGGACTGTCTGGAACTGTGTAAATATACTGCACTTGCCAAGGCAATTCATGGACAGTGCCAAATGGACAACTATGAATTTACAGCAGAGGTATTGTCTGTGCTGTTCACTGTATCTATTATTTCCCCTCTCATTTCTCCAGCACTCTTTAATCAAAAAGCCAACAACAACAAAAAAAAATCCACTCAGAGCTCTACAAATAAAGATTTCCTAGAATTTGTGTGCTCTTCAGCTTAAAGAATAAACTGATTTGAGTCCTGAAAGCAGCGCAGCTGTGAGACAAGCACAAGTAGCACTCTCCACTTATATTTCAGAATAATAAATCCTGCTGAAAATAGTGATTTTATCAAACAGCTTCTGCCAGGACTGGCAGGCAGCTGACTTGAAAGCATGGCAGGGAGGGTTTGGTTTTCAAATGAACGTATTATGTGAAAGCTTTCCCAAGAGTTCTGTAAAACTTTAAGATGATCAAGTTCTTGAATAGCATCTTTGTTTTCTGTTTAGGTCAAGCAGTGCTTTAGGCTACTTGAAATGAATGGGGTCTTACAGCTGGAGTGGAGCAGAGCAAAGTGGCTGGGGCTTGTTTATGCACAAAATGTTATTTTTCTAGAAAATGGTCCATTTGGAAAATGTTTGCTTATAATATTTGGCTGAGAATGTTTATGAAAGCCTCCATTAAATTAAATAAGGGTACATTTGGGCTGTGCAACTAAACAACTGCAACATGAAAGACAAATGTGGCTCCTCTAGGTAGGAAATGTATTTATTGCTACTGGCCATTTAACAGAAGTGCTATTTTCAAATAGAACATCATGTTCTCTTCCTGTATTCCAAAACAGAAACCTCTCGGTTTGTTAGTGGATTTACTAACTCTGCCTTTTATTGTGTGTGCTTTTGACAATGTTCTTACTTAGACAACATCTTCTGGAGCTGATAAAGATCCTTATGAAGAGTGGACTTATGATGATTTCTTTAAAGAAGATGGGATAGTCCTTGATCCTCAGACATCTCTTCCAGTTGCATATGAACTTACTTCTGCTGTTCTGCCTATTTGTGGTAAGCTTGCTTTCCTGAACACTGGGACAATATAAAATCTGTGTTTCTTATTGATTTTCATCTAGAAATATAAATAATTCAGCATGTGTGTGGAAATTATCACCTCAGAAATCTCAGTTAGATAAACTCACAGTAGAAATACCCGTTAGGGGGTATAGAATAGAAAGATGACTTTGGGTTTGGTTCTTATTTTCACAGATGAAGAGTTTAATGTTGACTGTCTCATCCAAGGGATTTACATACAAAGTAGTTACTGAAAACTGTTGGATTCCTTTGTGAGTCTGAGAGATATTCCCTCCCAGAAAATAAATTCTGAGCAGGCACTGTTAAAAATAGCAGCAAATGGCTCTTGGGGTTCACGTGTCTCTATTTTATGTCCCGTCCCTGTGGTATTTTTAGGGTTCTCCCAGACTTCCTGGTGTTGCTGAGTTCCTGGCACGCTGCTGATGTGCATTTTCTCTTTCAGAGGACAAGCTGTATCCCTTGGAGTCCATCAGCCTGGCACACCGAGCCTTTAGGGAAGGTATCACACACTGGCTGGGTGGGAAGGGACCTTAAAAATCACCTCATTCCAACCCCCCTGCCATGGGCAGGGACACGAGGGCAGATCCACCACGGTGAAAGTACAAACAGACCACTGGAAAACATGAAGAAATTCACCCTACACGAGCATGACTAACTCATGGGGGGTTTTCACAGGTGCCTAAATGTTCCACTTAAAGCCAGATTTAGGGGGTGGTTTGGTTCAGCACAGAAGTCACCAGTTTGGGTGGTAATTCCTACCATTCCACCCTGTGATTTTTGAGCATGTCAAAGCCTGTACTTCAAGACAGAAATTCTACCCCTGTTAGCAAGGATCACCAAAGCCTGTCCAAGAAGACAACTTCTGGTCAAAACCTTGTGGGGTTTTGGACTAAAATGGGAATCTGTATTAAATTAAAAGCCCTGAGAACTCTAGGTTTCAAAGGGAACTAAGGCAGATCCTGCATCATAAATTTAACGAAGAAAACCAGAAACTGCTCTGATATTAACTCCAAGAACAATATGCTTCATAATTATTATCTGGGGTTGTTTTTTGAAATATTTCACAGGACATAACTTCCTGCTGCCCGTTGGATCTCCCTTCTCTGCAGCAGTGCAGAACCTGCTGGAGTGCAGCCAATTCCAGCTGGCCCTGAAGCTCACGCTCTGTGCCTTCGGATCCTGCGTCCAGCATGTCATTTCAAACACCAGGGACTTGGCCCCCAATGAAAAGGTAACTTTCAGCAAGTTTGGAGTAGTTTCTCTAAGGATTTGGGAGGCAGGGGAAAGGCTCTCACCCTGAGCTTTTATTAGCACCACTTGGTCAGATGTTGAGTCAGTTTGTGGAAGGAGCTGGTGGTTTCTTCCCTATTTTTCATGGTCCCCTCTCTTTGCAAAGTGTGTTCAGAACTGAGCTTTTATTCCTGGCCTTCCTGCAGAGACTAGAATGAGTGTTAGTAAGGGTTTACTCTTAATTAGTTGTTTTACCATTGTTTAGTATGGGAAAAATTGCAAGTAGAATATTCAAGAAACATTCCTCAATTCAAAAGCACTTGGAAAACAGAAATCCTTTTTCTATCTAGAAGAAATCTTTGTAAGGCCTTAAATAAATCTGAAAATACAAATTACTGTAGTACCTCCTGCTGTGCTGTAAATGACAAGAAGTTGAAGGCTTAATTAAAAATAAATTCTATGTGCTGTTTTATTCGTAACAGCCACACAACAGAGATCTGCTACTCACTGAAACCAGAAGCTTCCTCATAGCCATGAAAGAGAGGAGCAGCTCAGTCATCAGGACCTCTGCCCTGAACTTACTACACAAGGTAAGAATCCCCTGGAAAGGGTGAGTGAGCCACTTTCTTCTGCTCTACCTGGCAGCCACATGGAATTGTTTCAGTTGGAAGAGACCCTCGAGGATCATGGAGTCCCAACCTTTAACCTAAAACTGCCAAGTCCACTACTAAACCACGTCCTGAGCACCACATCTCCACATCTTTAAACACCTTTAGTGGTGGTGTCTCAACCACCTCCCTGCACAGCCTTTTCCAAAGGGTATTTGAGCCCCTTGTGGGCTGTGGCTCTTTGTTCCTTACTCTTTGCTCAGCTTGGAAGGTGCTGAACAGAGGAAGCCTCACCTTTGGGGGCTCCTTTAGGGTCCCAAATGATAGTAATGGCCTTTATGAGCTGTAGGTATTCTCTACCTCACTTTCAATCCTGGATCTGTTTTAGATTGGTAGTTTTTCTAGATGGGGGGAGTTTTTAAAAAGCTCTGTGCAAAACCTGCAATTTACCATCTTCTAAGGCAGTTTAGACTAAGGGAAGTCACTTTTAGATGGGCTTCAGGATATTCAGATTTTAAATTTTAAATCCTGAAATGCATTTTTATTCTTTTTTTTTTCCTTCTAACTTAAAGGCCCAATAGATGTCTAAAATTATGGAGTATTTTTCACATGTTGCACTTGATACAAAGAGACCTACTGAATAAATGAAATAAATTCCTAAAGTTTATACTTTTTTTTTCCCCCAAACCACAGGTGTTCAACTCTCGTGTCATCGATCAGAACCTGGCCCTGGGATATTGCATTATTTTGCCCAAGGAAGAGATGTTCAATAAGCTGTGGGAGATCATAAACAATGCATGGCAAAATTACAGAAAAGTTCTGGTAAATTCCCAAGGCCTTGAGTTTCTTCAGCAAACAGAGAATGTTAAAGAGATCCTTCATTTAGGGCACTGGGAGAGGAGCTGCCTCTGTACCACAGTGTGAAGTTGTGCACAGGCAGTTGCTGTCAATATCAATGTGATTTTCAACCCATGCATTGGGTTACCTCATCGTGACTTATTCCAAAGCTTGAAATTATTGATTTCGGGTCCCATCATAATTTAAATCTCCATTATCATTGGGATAAGTTGTTCTCTGGCAGCAGTTCTCAAGAATGGAATGAGTGAATATATCTATTAAAATATAAAGGAAGATGGGAAGTAAAGCATAAAGAAATGGGGAGGGAGAGTAATGTAAATTCTGAGAAAGTGCCTAAAACTTTCTACAATGTTAGGGAAATATTTTAGAGAAAGTAAGTTTTAAAATAGCTTTGAACTGCCAGCTCAGGAGGTGGAGTAGTCCCGACACCTTCTCTGAGGTTTGTTTTTATTTTACACAGTTGTGTGATCATGAATTGTTTGAAGTTCCTCTGAGGGTTTAGACCTCAGGATTCCCGATTTTCAGATTATTTATTAGACTTGTATTCATTTCCCTTCTCCTTCCTTCTAGGCAGTAGCTCTGGTGGGAGCACAGCTTGCTGACCAATATGGTGAAGCAGAAGAAAAGAGAAAATTCCAGGAATTGGTTATTGATGCAGAATGGGGTATCCAGCTTGGTAAATTTGGCGTAAGTTTTCATTTATTTACTTATTTTAGGGTTTCATTAACTAATCAGTTAATAATACCAATATAATCTGAGATGTGTGTGGGTTTTTAGACAGATTTCCCACTCAAATGTAAGCAAAGCTGGGGTTTTGGTTTTGATTTTTCATTCTGCTTGTCTGCACAAATAAACATCAGAAATGGAAATGCAGTAACTGAGGGGGCTGCAAAAGAAAATTTAAGTTCTTAAATATTATTTGGCACAGGGGATAGCTGGCAAATACACTGCTTTTTCCTGCTGTGAAAGTGTCTGGGATTGAAACTGAAAGGAGTAAAAGCTTCACTGTGTGAGGTGAGAAGA
The DNA here is from genome assembly GCA_013398855.1 of Mohoua ochrocephala. Lineage (NCBI taxonomy): Eukaryota > Metazoa > Chordata > Aves > Passeriformes > Acanthizidae > Mohoua > Mohoua ochrocephala. Next base: position 10,936 of record VZTA01016008.1, on the reverse strand, counting down.
TGAATTGTTTCTTTATCTGTAGATTTCTTTCGAGACTGTATTTAGACAGCCACCAATAAGGAAGAAAGAACTCATAAGAGTGCTGGTACAAAACCCAGAAGTGGACACAGGTCTCATCTTGAATTACTGCAGGTACTGATCCTATTAAATCTATTGTTGCTGTGATAACAACCATGGCCACTGAAATCTATTTTGGTTTAAATAAATCCTCATTAATATAATATGCAAACTGTTCTTTTTTTTAAAAAAAGCTGTTCAGAATACACACTGGCCTTGGATTAATTTATTCATAAGGAAAGAAGCTCCTTGATGACACCAAAAGTCACAGAGAAAATCGTAATTCTGTTCTTTCCTAGCACTTTCATGCTGGACAGTGATGCTGCACTGCAGCTTTGCATTGAAACCCTTCTGCTCCAGAATTCAAACATAAATGATGTTGAAGATGACTCTGCAGAAAGCAGCGAGAGGCAACCTCATTCCACATTGCTGGGTAGAGCACTAAAAATAATTCCTCTGCTGAAGAGCACCAAAGACCTGGTCACGAGCCTCAGTGGAATATTGTGCAAGGTAAAACAAAAAAAAAAGTATAAAATAAAGACAAAACAAAAACCACAGCCAAATTCCTGGAATTTCCATCTAGTAATGCTGCATGGCACTTGAATGACAGATCAATAATTCCACAGAAACTGAAAAGGTTGTGTTTTTTCCAAGTTTTCATAACGTAAAGTTTCAGTTTTCTTCCTCTCTACAAAACAAATTACAGCAACATATCTAATTTTCTTAAAAGAGAGGTAGGAGTCTTTCATCCCCACTTCCCTTAAAAAACAACCAACCAGAAAATCAAACAAAAAAGTAATTTCTAAGTACACTGGAAAAGTTCTACATTAACAATAAGTGTGGGCTAAACATGATATGTTGGGGGTGGTTTTTGTTTGGATGGGGTTTGGAGGGTTGGGGGTTTTGTGGGGTGGGTTTTTGGGGTTTTCTTTTGTTTTCAGCACTTATTGTTTGGTCTTTCTGTAAAATCCTGATGACTTTTTTTAGGATTTAGGATTAAAGAAAGTGTTTTGTTTTAGAGAATTATGTCATGATGCTTATATTGACATAACACTGAAGAAACAGTAATTGCTACTAAAACAGGGGAAAATTAACTCACTTGTATGTTTTTATAAGACCAATCATGTAAGACCTTATAAAATAGATGATTATTTTGAACAGCTGGATCCTTATGACTATGAAACTCTGGAGGTTGTCCTGAGAGTGATCCAAAGTGCTGATGAGAAGAACACCAGCATCCAGCTGAGCCAGGTGTGTCCAGATGTGTTACCTTGCTAATGGCATCTCAATTCTGCTTTGTCTATTTATTATTCATTCAGAACTGTTGAAATCAATTGAGTTATTCCATGTACACATCTTTCCCTTAGAAAACAGCTTTAAAAAAAGTGATTTCTAGTAGTTCCTCAGCAATTCTTGCAGCAGGGACAAAAAGTCTACAGATATTTAACAACTGGCCCCCCAAAAATTGCCTTCAGCACTTAGCAGTTTGTTTATTTATATTTTCTTTCTCTTTTTTTCCTCCCCCTAGGCTTTGAGCCTCCTCAAACATCTGAAATCTTATACAAGAATTTCTCCACCCGTGGACCTAGAGCACCAATATGTTTTGGAGCAGATGATTCCCTTGTCTCCAGCTGCTCACACCAGGCTGCCCTTTCACCTGCTGTTCTTCAGAACTGCCCAATGTTTCTGGAACATTATATGTAAGTTCAGCATTTTTTATGGCCATATATATAGATATCTCAAATTCCCTTTCTCTGCTGTCTGTGACCTTTCAAGTGCTACAGTATTTGTTGTATATTAACTGTAATTCTCTATTAATGCAGTTTTTATCCCAGGTACTTCTGAAAGCACCTCTTGTGCTCCCAAATTGCTGCCCAGAGGAGCTAAAATGATAAATACAATGCAGGGTTTGTCCTCAAATTCTTTCCTAGGACCTCTAAAATTTATCCACATATCCCACTTCCCAGGCCAGTGGGGATAATTAAGATCAAATCCTTTCTCTCCCAATGGAGGTCCCCATCTACCAATAAACAGAAAGTGCTTAATTTCACAGAGGAAGCTGCAAGTAGATTGTGAGACTCTCACAGGCAACTGACTTCTCCCTTTCAGCTGCAGAGCTCAGTGAGGAAACCTTCCCAACACTTCTGTTGATTTCCAAACTAATGAAGGTAAAGTAGCATCTTGAAGGAATTTATTTAAATATTATTCCCCCGCACCCCCAAAAAAAGAAGTTTTCATCTTTCTTTTTTGCGTGATGTGGGCCTCGCTGTAGAAGCTCTGACAACTCTTAATCTACTTCACCATTTTTCCAGGTTTCCCTGGATACCTTCCACATGTCTGCAGTTCGACACGTCTTTGAGAAAAAACTGAAACCAAAAATACTCGAAATGAGGAACAGTGGCTGCACCTCCATTGTGAACAAGGAAACCGTAAAAACCGTGCAGGCACTTCAGTCCTATTTGCTGTCTATAATCAATCCAGAGTGGGCTGTGGCCATGGCTCACAAGATTGCCCAGGAATTCCCCACGGGTGAGTTGCCAATGGGATGGGGGAAGGAATGGGGGGAGAACAGGCTCGGGACAAGCAGAGCGAGGGTGTGAGCAAACGTTTGTTCACTGATCTTGAAAAACACCCAGCAGAGTTTGAGGATGAAAATGAATTTGTCTCCTGCATCCAGTTTTGAACAATGGGTTAGACAAACAGCCATTTGATGTCACAGCATCAGCATCAAATCCTTTTTTCCTTTCTTTTTATAGAATCACAGAAAGGCTTTAAGGTCTTGCCAGCCCAAACCAATCCTATTCCAACCTGGACACCTTCCACTAGACCAGGTTGCTCCAAGCCCCATCCAACCCGGCCCTGTTGTCTTGCCAAAAGTTTCTGCATGTTCACACCATCTTCAGACAAGTTTTCCACCAAGAGCCAATATTTCAGCCCAGTTGAATCACCTTCTCTGCTATTTGAATCCAAATAAATAATATTATTTTGCTCTTTAGACACAAGAGTTTTCCTAATATTTTAAATAACTTCTATTTTTTTTTTAAATTCTTCAAAATAAAATGGATATAGGATATACTGTAGGAAGGATTAATGAAAATTTAATTTATTTACTTCTTTCCCCTCGTTTTTTTTTTAATCTTTAAAAAGGTCCTGACCATGTCCAGGCATTGAAATTCTGTCTCTATCTGGCTGAGAAGTGGCTAAAGAGTACTACAGCTCAGGTAATGGAAACTGCTTGCCAGACTGTTGGGAAGTTCTTACAAAAATTACAAAATACTTATGTTTGTGTTTGAATTATTGGTGTTTTGGGCAGTGGTGTGTAAATTGTACCACAACCAAGCCCGATATGGGAAATACTTTTGGAGAAGTGACCCCCCCGCCACAAGAATCCCCTCTGTCCTGTAACATTCTCCTGTTAGCACCCTGCAAAAATCAGACTTAGTCTTCTTGGAGCTCAGGCAAAAAATAAGCAGTTTTAGGGCAGAATAATTTGTTCTTTCTCCTGTTGTGTGCATTTTTCTTGCTGCAGGAGAATGAGGTGGAATCTGACCCAGCTTTGATCAATAGCATTATTAATTTTTGCTTAGAGTTCCAAGATTCTTTAGCTGTTTGCAGCGTTATATATAAAGAAAATCTGCTTTGACTTGATTCTCAGGCTTGTTTTCACATGGTTTCCTCTCTCAGGGAAAGGTGAATAAGAATCTCAGCTTTGATCATAAATATCAAACTTTCTATGGAGTTGTTGAGGCACAAAGAACACTAAATAGTTCTCTGTATTTAATCACGTGATCAGAGAAAATTGTGCCAAAATTACACTGAAATTAAACTGAAATTTGAGCAGCCATGAGTTTTAATATGAATCTTTTTTTTTCTTCTCTTTTACCCTAAAATCTCTTAATTTTACCTACTGCTACATATTTTATTTGGCTTTTTCACAACCCAGCTTTGCAACTTTTTTTCAAAATACCTTTCCTAGCTAGAGCAACGTGGTTAATCCTCTCTGTCTGCAGAAAAGATATCTGTGGGTACAGGTGTGGGGACACCTCTGAAGAGCAGATCCTGCTGTCCAGTCTGTAAAAAGATGATTTTTTTTCCTTGTGCTTTGGAGTAAAAGAGGCTTTTTTATGTAAAACTCTGGTGTTTTGCTAAAGGATGAGCCACGTGAGAAAGCAGAAGTCCTCCAGAGGAACTTACACTTGCAGTATAAGAGAGCAGCAACAGAAAATGTCCTGATAACGAATAACTTGAACACTGGGGAGCATCTAAAGTCCATTGGGAAACCAGCAAATCTGATTGTTTTACTGTATGAACACCACAGTATAGACCAAAGATTCCAAAACCCAGCTGGCAGAGATTATCCAGGTGAGTTTCCATAATCCAGGCTCAAAGGAACAAAGAGAAGCTCTTTAAAAAAACCCCAAGCGAGGTAATGCTGGTTTGGAAATAACATCGGCTGCACCTCCTCCTGTAGATATCCATGTGGCAGCTAAGGAGATAGCTGAGATTAACAGCTTGGATATGAACAAAATTTATGACAAGCTGCTGGCTAAATGGCTGTGTCCAAGCACACCACCCTCAGGGGTAAGTCATCACTTTGGGGTTTGAAGGAAAATGATGAGTTACATAAAATATGTTGGTTTTTTTTTTCTCCACTCGTTCAAAAAACTTGAGGTTATTCTGCACAAATTGCCTGTAGTACTCATGAATCTATTTAAGATTTCAACACCTTCCTCAAATAGCACACTACTGTCTCTGGTGAGAAGGATTTGAAATGCTTTCCCTTCTGTCTGTGTAGAGATTAAAACCTTCCCTTTGGTGCTACAAAAGGGCTCTGTAGCCAGCCTGAAGGAGTAAAGCAGTTGTAAATATATCAGCCTCATCAAATACTGATTCTAGCCTTTAAGCAGGGATATGACCCAGCTATTTGGGTCCCAAGCAATGTGGAAAACTCATCTAAATTTTCATTTCTTTATAAAGAAAACCCAAGAAATCTTTGGAGATGTGCAGGAGGATGAAGAACTCCGAAGGTACGTGCGTTCTCTTACCTGTAACATGGGCAATTATTTTTAACTTGCCAGTTAAAAATGGCTTTCTCAAGGAACCTAAATGTGTGTGATTCAGAGCTCACTGTTCTTATTTTTACTTTCTGCTGACATCACTTTTGAATCATCCAATATTTATTTATGCCACGAAATGCCATTGACAATAACTTGCAGATATAAGTGCTTGAGAGTAGCTTCTTGGAGGTTTTCCCCTCCTTTTTTATATCCTTGGAATATCTCATCCTTGCCCTCTTTTCGACAGTGAAATATTTACATTTAAATGACTGTTGATGTGCTGTATTTCAGTAGCTGTACTTGCACTAAAAACAAACCCATTTTTGCAGAGTTATTTACCTACTTCAGTCTCGCCCAATGGATTATAGTTCAAGAATGCTTTTTGCAATTACAACATCTGACACATCCGTGAGTTGCTAAGTTCTTGTCTTAGCTTTTTACCTCTTATGAAGATCAAATGTTGTCTGCTTAACTGCAAGAGCTTCAACCTGTGGCCTTTGCATCTGTGTTTTGGATGGTTTGTGATTTGTTGAGTTCTGTGTTTTCCCCCCTTCACCAACCTTTGGGTTAAAGCTTTGATTTTCATTGAATTTTGCCGTTGACTGTCAAGAGCAGCCCTTGAACTCTGGGTTTTCTAAACTCACTGCTGATATTACCTGAAACAACTTCACTAAACATTTTTTAGAGTGTGCCTTAAGCTGCTGTAAGACATTGGCTCACTTTGGGTGGAATAAAGGAAAGTGGTAAAATTGTTTCAGCAGAACCTTAACCTCCAGTTTTTCCACACTTAATAATTATGTTTGTGATATTATCTATCACAAATATTCAAATATATTTTTCTTGCCTGCACTAATAGTCTTAAATCTAGAAAACTAGAGGGTTATATGGATGATCCTCTCCAGTTGTTCAGCCAATTGTTGTTGACTTTGGGAATGTGTTTTTCCCCCCTCAGCCCTTTGGTGACACTCAGCTGACGTTTGCTCACAGGACCAGAGCATTCAGGTGTTTGCTCTACCTGGCAGATACCACCACTGTGGAATCACTCTTCAAGAAACCCATTGAGAAAGTCAAGTAAGATGAATTTTTTCCATGTTATTAAAGCAACAGAAGGACACTTTTCAGTGTTACCCTGAGCTTGAATATGTGGATTAACATATAAACATCACTTAACTCCTGCTTTGGGGGGGGTTTATTTTCACAGGTATTTTCTAAAGTGCTGCATTTATCTGGCAGAGTTTGAGATCTTGAATATTCCATTTACTTATGAATCATTCCACAAGAGTCCTAAGGAAGGCATGATTAAAGGGCTGTGGAAGAACCACAGCCACGAACCCAGGGTAGGATTTTTTAAAATCCTTTGTAAATTTTGTTACCCACTCTGTGAATTTACAGCTCTCTGCAAACACATGTTGCTTCAACGTACTCTGGAAATGACAGATAAGAGCTTTGCCCTTCCTACAATTAGAAAATAAAATGATACCACATTTAGATGGTTTAGGTTTAGTTCCTCCCATGTGTAAAATAATTTTGGAAGTGGCTTGGAAAGGTTTGAAGAGCGTGAATTTCTGTTAAAATGCAACGTGTCCTCGTTCTCCTTCAGGCTGTGAGACTGGTGACAGAGCTCAGTTTAGAATACAAAGTGTATGATCCCCAGCTCTGGAATGGCCTCCTACAGAAACTCCTGGGCTTCAATATGGTAAGGGATTTTTAAGGATAAAGTCCTGCAGCAAGGTGGGAAAAAGGCTGGGTTTATCCAGTGATTTCTGAAGGATGGGACGGATACAGAAACCATAAACCCTGGTTACTTTGGGCTCTGAGATACTGAACTGGTGAAGGTCTGAGGAATTTGATTTTTGATCTCAAATTGTTACGCTTTCATTGGTTTTAAAGCCTTTCAGAGTAAATCCTATGGTAGTAAATTGGAACTTTTCTTCATGTTATTATCATTTTATAACACAGCAGGCACATTCTTGTGTGCAAATATATACAAACTGTGCATACACGTATTTACATGTGTGTACATTTATACACACACAAAACATGACCCCTAAAATGTGATGGAAATCCTGATTGGTGCCTTTCAGAATCTTAGTTGCCTGTGATTGTCAAACATTATGTAAAGTTGCTGCAGCCTAAGGAGGTAACAGATGTACCTGGCAGTGTGGTTGATAATTTAATTTACTAAACTACAAAGCACATTTCCATAGCTATCAAAGGAACACAGGTACCTTAAGAAACTCTTAAGTTTGCATCCTGCAGACAGAACAAGCCAAATGCAGTTCTGTAGATTACTGCCAAATCTTCAGGAACACCAAAGCACTTGAATTTTTTTTTTCCAGATTCAGTATCTAAGAAGAGTTTTGGTTGCAATTACTGGGATTCCTTCATTATGGGAGGTAAGCAAATATTGGCTGGCTTCTCATCTTTTGTGTCACTCCCAGGAATTAGGGGTGTTTGTGTGTCAGCCATGAAAAGATTCTTCTAGAATTCCTATTATTTTTATGACAGTGCAATATGTCAGTAAACATTGGACAGAATCATTTTGCCATCAGTCAGAATATGCCTAAATCTTAGACTCTAAGATAAGGAAGGCAATGTTAGGGAATAATTCATCCAGGAAAAATGAAAAGGAATATCAACAGGCTTCTCCCAGGTGCAGTGGGTCAGGGTGTCTGTGTTTGTAACACACTTGGTTACACCTGGTTTTGGCTGTTACTTGAAAAAAACCTCGTTGCCAACAGATTCCCTGCTTCAGTCGAGCCTGGCGCAGCGTGGTCCTGTCCCCCTTCCTCACAGGTAGGGTTGCTACTCACTGTCCTGCTCCTGGAGTAACTTGGTTGTAGATTTACTACACCTCCTTCTCTTTCTTTCTCAGCCTCGTGTCCACCAAGTCCCAAACAGCTCCAGGAGTGCCGGGAGTGCTTTGTGGTTCTGCTCAAGTGAGTTCACAGTCCTGACCTGACACTGCTCCTAAACACCTTGTACATAACCCAGACTTGCCTTTGCAATGCGAAAAGCACCTTGTTCCCTTATCTGATTCACCACAGTGCCCTGACTTGCTCAAAAGAACCACCAGAGCTCAGAGGGCCTGACTTGAACCAAAAGTTAGTTAGGAAATAGAATAGGTTTGGGTTGGGAGGGACCTTAAAGATTATCTGGAGAGGGATCCCGCTCTACTGTGCAGACACATCTGTGCCAAAGCTCTGCTCTGGGCAGTTGGCCAACAATTCCCCTCAAAATAGGGCCTTGGCTGCTTAGAAAGAGAAACTGGAGTTGTGATTTGAGATTTTTTTCAGGCTAGAAAATCTTCATGCTTTTGTATTCAGTGAGATTTCAACTTGCTTGGCCATTTCTGGAATTCATGTGAGGTAGAAACGCGTTGCTCTGCCTGACTTACAAATCTCAGGGCAGTTGTGCTGGCAGCACTGAGCCATCCAGTTAAACAAATCACAGCTGAGACCTTCCCTCCTGATCTCCTGCAGGTGTCCTGTCCTGGCTGACCTGGATATCATTGGAATTGCTAAACAATACACCCAGCTGGACCTCCCAGCTTTTGCCCTGGGGTGCCTCTTGGTCATTCCTCACTCTGAGAAGCGAGAGCAGCAAATCCAGGTAAATGAGAAGTTTTGTGTCCTGTCCCTGCAAGGGAAATGTCTTTAAGCACATCCTGCTCACCAGAGTCTGTCAAAAGTGGTAACTCAGAATTCCGGTTAACTTAAACACATCCCTGCTGATGAATGCTCAATGTTTCCCACCCACAAAGGCATCTAAAGAGATCATGTGAACACTTCCTCTTCTTTCTTTTAAAGCTTCAGTCATCCCCAGCAGCTTTGTCATGTGACTTTGCCTTTAGAGAATCTGAGGATGTTTTATGGGATCCCACCCATAAAACACATGGGGAAAAAAACCCAGTGAAACCCAAGCCATTGTAAGAAAAGTACTGAATCCTCCTTTGGAAGAGTGTCAAGTTGAAAGCTCCTGACTCCCAAGGAAGATGTTTGATATGCACCACAAGCTCTGATAAAAACCTTTTGCCTTAAAGCCATATCCTCACTCTCCATGAACCCTGACACTTTCCTTTCCCTTCTCATTTGTTTCCATTAATTTATGCTCTGCATTGTTCCCCCTGATGAAGCATGATGGGCTGCTCCCATATTTGTCATGAGCAAACTGGGACCAGTAAAGGCACCTTAAATTCTTAGACTTCCAGTCATTAAGGTTACACTCAGAAAAGTTTCCCCAAATCACAGCTTAAGTGTAAGACATTCAGCCAAAAAATTCTGTGACAGCTACAGCAAAACACCATTTGAGAGTTAAAAGCAACACTTCCAGTCCAACCACACAGATCCTGGTTTGATAATTCTATGTTTGCACCTAGAATTTCAAAATATTTCTGAATAAATCAAATATTTGTTCTGAAGGAAGAGTGTTCCTACTTTAATCAAATCACAGAATGATAATGTTTTGTAACTTATTTTCACAAGGGTTTGTTATCAACCTGTAAGAAAGAAACTGTGCTGCAACAAATAGATGAACACATGGACACTGGAGAACTGGTAGCATTTGCTTCCCAGGTAAATAAATAACATTCACTTCACCTCCCTTGGACTTGGAGACTTTTTTGATAGGTAAAATGTACACAGGACCTCCTTTTCTCTCTCCTCTGCTCTTGTCCAGCCTTGACAGAGTGCTCAAAAAATGTAAAATACTTGTGAAATACATTTTTGTTTATGTTGTGCAACTGAAAAACTTCTTGCATACACTCAGTGCTTTGTTCTGGGCTGCCCCTGTTTGGAGGGCAGCAGAACCACCTTGGTTTTTTTCTAAATAAAGACCAAAGGATTTAGGAAACTGCACTTTTGCCTTGAGCTGCCTCCCTATGGGCAAGTTTAACTCATTTCCCTCTCTGAATCTGGGATCAGTTTTCATAAAATCTGCCATTTCACAGCACTTAAAAAAAAAAAAAAGTCAAAAAAACCCTCCTATCCTCTACAGAGTCCAATATGGAAACTATGAGTTCTTTCCATTCAGAAGTAAAATCTCTTTTGTCTAAAATACTAACACTTTTTATTACTGAACCTTAAATCTACAGATCAGCTCTTTGGTTTTGGACAGTATCATCAATGAGAAGCTCTATGAACAGTTCTGGAAAACCAAATATTATCCACTGTTGAAGCAACACCTGATAAACACCCACAGAATAAAAGAGCTGGTGGATTATTTTACCAAAAATAACTGGTAAGTTAATAAATGGTTAAAAAAAACCCAGGTGTAACTGGTAGTAATCACAGGAATTAAATCTCACCTTTTTTTAATTTTCATCTCTTTGGAGGTTTTCTAGTACTTAGTCTCCAAGGGTTTGTAAAGTATTGCTAAGTTAAACAAAGAAATAAATCTCACCTCACTACTTTGCATACTTAGGACAGAGTTTTACAGCCCTTCAAGACCAAGTAACAGATTGTTAAACCTGGACTAGAAGCAGACGAAATGCAGTTGAAATTGAAGCAACCAGAGTGAAATAATCAAAATCTTGACCTTACCTTTAGGTGAATCCAGCTCAGGGGCATCACAGAGTCACAGCTTCAGCAATAAGAACACTCAGAAAAAAAATAATGAGCTGCCTGCACTGGAGGCTTGGGAATTGGTGGTTTTGCCACGAAGTTTTCAAGAATTAAAAGCACCTCTTGTGCTCCACTTAAATCACAAAGGGTCCTGGGTTGGGCCCCACTCACCTGTGGGTGGTTCACAGCACTGGGGCTCCTCTCACACCTGGGGACACTCAGGCCAGAGCCCAAACCCTCGGGATTGGAGGGCACCCTTAC
>VZTA01016007.1:183290-225437 GCA_013398855.1 Mohoua ochrocephala | reverse complement strand
CCCGGCGGCCGCCGCCGCGCGGGTGTCTCTCCTCGGCCTTCTGGAGGCGGAGGCCCCGGCTGGGCCGCTGCGCCGCGCCGGGAGGGGACGGGGCGTGGAGGGTGCGCGGGGGTGTCGCGGGGAGCTCAGTGTGCCCTCCTCTGTGCTTGCAGATGCCCCCGAAAAAGGGAGGCGACGGGGTTAAGTCGCACCCGATTATCGGAAGGTTCGGGACGTCCCTGAAGATCGGGATCGTCGGGCTGCCGAACGTGGGGTAGGTGTTCCGGGACGGGCAGGGAGGCTCCTCGCTCTCCCCGCGTTCGCCCCGGCACCGGGCGGGGACCCGAGGCGCTGTCTGGGTGCAGACAGGTGCGGATGCGGGCTGAGGCACACAGGTCTTACTGCTCAGTGATGGACTTCCATCTTACCTGGAACTACTTGCAGGTGGAGCAGCGCAAAACTGGCAGCGATAGGCAGGTGTGTACAGGTCTGGACAAGATAATAGGGAAGGTGTCAGAGAAAGGAAAAGTCTTCGTAATTTTTGAGTTTCACCAAACACTATGTCCTTTGTATTTCCTTACTTCCACTGTTGTGTTTGTGTAATGCATGTTTTCATGCAAATACTTAGGCACACGTGCACAACAAATTCCTTTTATATTTTGGGATGATGTGCGCAGGAAGGGGTTAATTATTCCGTGTCATTAGCAGTGAAGAGGACTTTCTTGAAACTTCTTCGGAGTTTGTAGTGAGACAAGCCTAAGTGACAGTTTGGAAGAGATGATGGAACGTTAATCATTGATTTCTGTCATGCTTGTCATCTGTAGTTGTTATGGCTCCTCACAGGAGCTGTACTTGAAAAGGAGGATGAATTGATTGCCTGGAGGATATACATGTGAAACCTTTTGGTATTAATTCGTGTGTCCTGTTTGCTAAGAGAAGGTCTCAGCATTCTCAAACTTTAAATCTTTAACAAATTAGAGGACAAACCTCTGTGCGTGTCTTAAAGCTGGAAGCATTGCTTTCTTATGTTTTCATTATAATTTATTTTATTTTTCAGGGTGTAGCTAAGATGTACTCCATAAAGGAAATAGTTAGCTGTAGCATTGTGCTGCATGTCAGAGGGGATAAATAGCATTTTCAGTTATGTTATGATGTAACTTTCCAAGAAAATTGTTAGTGACTTTTGAGCATCTTTGCTGTGTGCAGAGCAGCTCTGAAGAACACAACAACCTGAACATTTATGGTAGAAGATATGGGAATTAATAAATCAAGAATTGTTCTTTTGGTTTAATAAATGCTAGCTAACAAAGTAATCTGCCTCCTGGTTTAAGGGAAAGTGTTCTTTTTTTCCCCTGATAGTGTACTTGTACGCTTTTTTCTACTGATATTTAACAAGGATGAAAATAGTTTGGTAAGGTATAACTGTATCTTCATATGCACAAAAGATCACTTGTAACTGATTAACTGATGTGGTTTGCTTTCTGTGCCACTTTTTTTCTCTCTTCATTGTTGACTTTTATTGCTTAGATACTGAAATTGTATTACAGTGTAAATAAATCTGAAGGAACAATACACTTGTGGAAAGGGTGAGTCATGGCAAAACTAGTTCAAAGAAAAGTTTCAAGCATCTTTATGAGTGTCTCACTGTACTTGAGGAAGATGAGAAATGGCCAGTAGGGCTGTGCATTGCTTTTGACTTAATTTTTTTTTCGCTAACATATGCGTGCAATATACATGCTTAGGGGAATTTTAAAGGGTAGGGAAGAGAGGTAACATCACTGGGTTTCAGTGGGGCATTCCAGATACATGTGTCTTCTGCTGTAATCAGGGGAACGGTCACTGCTGTTGAAGTAAAGGGAAAGCTCGGTATCACTCTGGGTTAGAGTAAGGTGTGGTTTTATCCAGTACTTTTAAATGCTTCTGAATTGAACTGCTTTAAGAATGTGTGTATTTCGTTTATAGGAAATCAACGTTTTTCAATGTGTTAACAAAGAGTCAAGCGGCAGCGGAAAATTTTCCTTTCTGTACTATCGATCCAAACGAGAGCCGAGTACCTGTGCCAGATGACAGATTTGACTTCCTCTGCCAGTATCACAAACCTCCCAGGTAACTCAAATTCTTAATATTTTTCTTCAGTTAGGCAGCTGAAGTAGTATTACTGAACCAAAACTTTTCATAAAAGTTTAATGCAACTGTAATGTCTAGAAGTTTGTTATTGACATCTGTTTTAGAATGTGGAATTATATGTCTGCCTGGATGATACCTTTCCCATGTCCCCAGTATGGCCTTTATTGTATGAGAATGATAAACGTAGGAGCTGTCAGTCATTGCTCAGCACCATTTGGTGCTTGGTGTTCCTGCCTTTGAAGGTGGTTGCTCCCAGGTGACTTGGAGGATCTTCTGAAGAGGTTTGGAAAACGAACGGTAGCGGACATACCTGACATGTCATGAGGTTGCTCATTTGTAAGATTTCCACCCTATACTTTGTATCATTTAGAATATTGTATGTGCTGTAGGGAGCTAAACAAATATCTGTCATTATCCCTGCATCCTCAGTTATTTGGCAATGAGTTTCATGGGCAGTCTTTTTTGTCCCCAATTTTCTCTTCTTTTAATAGGCTCTGCTGCTTGTTCTGTGGTGTATTCAAGGGTATTCCTACCCTACATCTCTTCCGATTCTTTCATTATTCTAGGAGTGTATTAATTTTGTCACATCAATTTTTTTGCTAAGGTGCTTTCAGAAAACAGAAACTTAAATAGGAACTTGTGGCTCATTAATTTCAGTTTGCAGTTACTTGCAGAGGTATGTTGAATCAAGTGAGTGTATATGAATCACAGGGCAAACTAGCATGCAGGTGTGCTTTTTTTAGCTCTTGGGCCTCAGTTTTGGAGCCAGATCTCACCCACAGTTAAAAAAGATTTATTAGTTGCTAATCAAAAATCCATTTTCTGACTTAATTTTCAGGTCTAAACAAGCTGTTTCCATCTGTAACTGTTGTGCAGTTTTTAAATACTGCATTAATATGAAGCTATTTGTTTAGGTGGTTTGTTATAATGTATTACCTTGTTTTTCCTGCTCAAGTCAGTGTTAAGCATGATGGTTATGGCATGGATCTTAAAACTGCTGAATTAGAGACAAAGTTTTCAGGCTGTTGACTGTGCAGAGATAATGGTGTGGCTTTGAAGTTTTGTTGACAGTTTTCTTCTAAAGTGTACTATTAGTGCTGCTTTGGCCATGTCAGTAATCCCTTTTTCTTTTCACTTAGCTATGAATGGCTACTCCCAAATTAATAGTTGAAGTGACAAAGAGATTATTACCCCTCTCCTCACCCTGCCTTTGGCCATCTATCTTTACAAGGAGTGCTAAGATTGTAAATACGTGTATGTGTATTCTCTGACTAGCAAATTCTCCTTTCCTCCCTCCCCCCTCATCACTCTAAAATGTTAATGAAAATAGTATATTTTCTGAATCTGTATTCAGTAAATATACTGCGTTTGATAATAAGCTGGATAATCAGCTTTTATTTGAATGATCTTTTGACTTTCTACAGACACTTGTTACCTAAAGTTAATGGATGTGGGCATTAGTGGATAGTTACAGCTCTTGAGTTCACTTATGCTGCTTATATGATTTTTGTATTTCACTGTAACAGCAATAAAGCAGAGATAATCAGTGGTAATTCAGTGGGACAGTAGACTGAAGGAACTTACTGGGCTGTTTGTGCTTGTCTGCCTGAGACTAACTCAGGAAAAGAAGGCTGTAGTCACAAAGATATGCTACTGAATTGTAATTTAAATGTCTTAATTTCTCTGTATAGTCTTGATTTTGTTCTTCATCTTTATGTAATATGTTCTGTGGTAATTTTCTACTTGTTTGGCTTAGTAGACGTAATCCATCTGTGCACGCAGAATGTTTTATAAACAGTGAATTCTCTTTAAATTGGACTCTTGTCTAGCCTCAAGATTTTGTCTTTCAAAATCTAAAGCATTTGGGTTTTTATTTCCCATATGTTACATTTAGTCTTCACATAACTGCAGTCATTGTTGGGAGATGGGGAAAAGAAAAAAGAGGTGACTTTGTCTTAACTGGAATAAAGTACGACAGGACAAAGTGATCTTGCCTTGGTGCCTGCTGTGAGCCAGGGAGGAGAGAGGCACAGGGCTGGGCTGGCAGTTGCTGTCTGTCCCACTGAGCTGGGATTGCTCTGCTGCAGCGAGGCTGGCTATTGCCAGGGGCATTGCTGGATTGCTGGCATGAGTTGGTGGCCGTTCTGCTGTTGGAGGAAGAGTTGAGAACTTCAGGTACTGTTTATTGCTTGAAGATCCATTCCTCTCTCCAAAAGAGGAGAGCCTCGGCTTGGTTGGGACTGGTGTGCTGTTACTTGTTAGCCCGTGCTGAAAGCTGACTGGTATTAATTGGAAATGTAAATGTTTGTAAATGAAATCACATAGGCAACAATTTAGAGACTATTACCTACAGGTAAATCTGTACTTAATAGATTAAGGTACACTGGCAGAACTTGTAACCTGTGCTTTTTTTCTTTCTGCAGCAGTGGGATGTATGTGACTGTTGACAATAAATAAGTTCAATGATATAGACTGTACACAGAAGGTGGGCTCTAAGAACGTACAGTAAAAACTGCTGTGTTGTTGCCAAATGATACAGATGATTTCTTTGAGCTCTAGTGTTACTACTGCTTGCTTTTTGGTGTGAATGAAACTGTGGATACTAAAAAAAAAGAACTCTAATATATTAAACACAATTCTGAATGCTTGTTATTTTAAGGTATTTGTTTATATTATGTTACTAACTTAATGTATATATTTAAACTACTTATTTGTTTGTTATAAATTTCGTACAATAGTCAGTGAAAACTCATTTGTTACACTCTGCCCACGAGTAGCTTTTTCAGAAAGGAGAGGGTTGATTTTTTATTTTGTTGTCCTCCTACCCCTGTTCCCTCAGTACAGGTACTTTCAGGCAAGGTTTTACAGACTAATGATTGGATTAGTTTCAGTTTAGTAATTGGAAAGAGAGTATTTTCTGTAGACTGATTGACTTCAGCAAGAACTAAAGCAGAAAGGTGTATTTCCCCCCCACCTAATCTATGAATCCTAAGTAGGTAGCAGAGGATGAGGTCTGCTAATTCTGTAATGGAAAAGAGATGTTTTTCATCTCAACAAATAGCTCCTGACATGAAAATTATGACACGGAAGCCAGAAACAGTTGCTCTGTGAACTGCAATTAATATTTTATGGGACATCGTGTGTTTAGGAGTGATGGGTATCTCACACAAAAAAAGAACCGTGTGTATAGTGCAACTGAAGAAATTTTGGTAACATAATAAAAGCTTTAATGAAGCTATTTTCTTGCATGTTTTTTGTTCTAAATTTAATTAAAATGCTGCTTAATCACCTTAAACTTAAAAATATATTTATGTAGTGTAAGTATGTCAAACTCCTGTAATTTGAACAGTGATTTGTGTCCTAACTCACAAATAGCTTGAAAGCCTCTGGGTACGTGTACCCACCACTCTTAGCCCATAAGTCCTCCTGCCTATTGCCACAGCTGTAGCGTGCTGTGCCTGACCAGGAGATGTGCCTCAGGTGGCACTGGAGTCCAGACTCAAAATGATTTTCCCTGAGGTGGTGGAGAAAACTGCAATTTCCTCTTTATTTGATTTATTTTGTGCCCCAATAATCTCCTCACTGCAATTATTTGCATTTTTTCTACTTTACTCTAAGCTACATGACTAACCAAAAGAAGTACTCAGGAAGAAGCACGGTAAACCTAAGGTAATTAACCTACAGCCTAACTGTAGGTAATTACACCTGAAGACTGCACTGGCTGATAGGAATCAACCTGTCTGAAAATATTAAATCAACCTGTCTGATTTTAAAGTCTTATGTTTCTGCTTCCTCCCTTGCTTAAAATCAAATGAGATTATAAGCAGGAGTGAGTCAAGAGAGGATGAATCAAAGACTATTTCTAATCTATCTTGGATGTCCTTTTCAAACTTAAATTTTAAAGCAATTTTGGTTATCTCAAAGGAGGATGATATCTAAATTGCAACTACACCTCTTCAACTCTAGCACTGTCCATTATGCTTCAGGATCTCGATCCTTTTTGTCAGCAGATTGCTTTGATTTGTTTTTTTGCATTGCAGATTGATAAAATTAATTCATTCAGATCTTTAGTGCTCAAGTGATGGTTACTGAACTAAATTTGAGTTAATCCCATTGCTGTCTAGATCATGAAAGTCTGCAATATTAAATGAAAGTTCCCTTGAACTCATTGTAGGGTAGCATACTCAGATATGTGATAAAGTTTTAAAGTCAAAATTATGTAATCAGTTGCTGGAAAGCATTTTGTAGAAACCAGATCAGCGGTGGGACTTTCTGAGGGACGTCATGTGGGACTTAATCTATGTTTAAGAAGAACATTTATGTAAATGGAAACCGCCTGTAATTTCAGAGTGAGAGATCAGTAACTTGGAAGGATGTAACTCTAACATATCAGGATCTGTAAAAGGATTCCATTTTTTTACAGAAGATGACTGAAAATTGGTAACTATATCCTGTTGTTAATGTTATTTTTCCTTAGGTGTCACTGAGTTTGCCTGCTCTTCAGTTTGTTCTGAGCCTGCTTAAGTCAGCTGGGCTGTGATGTGTGTTCTAGCATTGCATATTTGTCAGCAGTGAATGAAAAACCTTAAGTAATGGTGACTTGAGCTGTCTTTTCTGCCTGATGGGAGAAGGCAAAACTTAATTAGTTGTATTTTGTTGGAGTAATAACTTACCGAACAGTTTGAGAATGCAGGTGTTTGGTATGTACAGGACATGGAGTGTGTGTTGTAATCCACATTGAATCTCTTACCTCATTTTAATTCATATAGGGGCAATTTAATTAGCAGATTTTTCACTTCTGGTTCATGTGCCATTAGGTTCAAGTCTTGTTCGTCAGTAACATGGATAAAATGCCATGAATGAAATAATTTTTGTATAGAAATGACCAGGGTTCATCTGCAGTACTGCATTCTTTGGAAGCAGATTCTTTTAACTACCCAGTGAGGGATTTTGCTTACATTGGTCAAAACTGCTTGCAAGATTGATTGTGGGAGCTGTAATAGGGAGTACAGTCTCCTGGAAGAGGGAGGGACTGAACTGTTTGGAAATGAGCCAAAAGTAGCAGTGAGGACAGACTGAGAGTTGAATGGCTCTCAAAGAGGTTGTCACAATATACGTGTTCCCTTTCTATGTTGCTGCATTTACTTCAGGTCATTTGTGAATGCTGACAGATGACTCTGACTTACGTTGAACGAATTTTCAGGAAGGAAGAAGAATTTCTCTTTTCTAGCAGACTTAACGTAGCTGCTTTTGAAGGCAGGAGAGCCTGTGCTGGAACCAGGAGATGAGTAGCACATTTGGCTTTACCAAAGAGAAAGGGGAGCCGGACATTTTTCTTCATACTGAAGAATCTGGCCTTCTTGGTTGTGGGACCTGGAATCAGGTAGAGTTTGAGTTGAGAGAAATTTCTTGAACCATCAAAGAAATGAGTAAAAAGTGAGTGTGTTATGAGTATTATCAAGGCTTGCTCGAAAACCACTGCATTTTGAATTTAGTTGAAGCTGTCATATGGCTTTCCAGGGTTTTCTGGTGGATGTGAAATTTAAGTAAACTGTATTAAATGCTGCAGAGAGACTAATGGGATTTTGGTTTCATTGGAGAAGAGAGACTGTGGAAACCTAGAAGAGTGAAAATCCAGGGAGAGAAACAGCATTTCAGTTGTTATGTTTCAGTTGAAGTCACAGCTTCAGGTGTGTGCTGCCTGTGAGGTTTTTCAACAAAGCAATTATTTGTGGAAACTCAAGAAATAAATGTATGCCTCTTCCCCTGAAATTTTGGAAAAAAAAATATGTGCAACAAATTGCAGATACCATATGTGTGTACATTTTAGAAGCAAATAGGTAACTGGTTGCATTGTACCATTCAGAACTGCTGTACTGGGCAAAGAGGTCAGGTAAAGAAACTCCTCCTGTTTAAGAAACTGGTTTGGACTGAAATCTGAAACAAAATTTGAAACTAAGTTAGTGAAAAATAAGCCTCACCCCCTGCAAAATATGGATGCATAAGCCTCTTATTCCTGAAATGCCCTAAGCACCAGACTGCAGAACTGTACTTTGTCTGGCCCAGTGAGACTTGTGCTCTTTGCTGCACGGTTGCTCATACAGTGAAGGTAGTACACTACCACAAACTCAATGCTGCTGTTTTCCAAAGTGAGGTAAAAAAGCCCTGCTCAAGGATTATACTTGTGGTTAAAATATAGAGATGCTTCTGGACTTGGTGTTCTGTTTCATATTATAAATCCTTGTGACATGCTGTATGGTAGATTGGTGTTGCACTGATTTGTACAAATGATCAGTTGATGCCACCTGTTCCTGATGATCATTTGAGGCTCAGTGACATTATGCTAATGCTGACTAACGAATCTTAAGAAATGGAAATTAATTTGTTTAGAGGAGGAGGAAAAAAAAAGCAAAATGCAGTTAAGTCTTCAATAAACCATTTTCAAGATATACGGTGCTTTCCCTCCATTCTGGGCAGTGTTCTCTGTTTATTTAGTTTCATAATGTTTACTCTTTGTCCTTCAGAGTACAGGCAAGTGTGACTAGCTTGTGCCTTTTTTTGCTTTTCTGTGTATTCATCTTTCTATGACGAAACAGAGATTTAGACCCGGGAAGGCGTCTGCCCGTGGGGATACTTAGAATTTGCTTGGAATGTGAGCTTTGTGGTTCCCGAAGAGAAGGTGAGAAAGCGCCCTGGCAACCCACGTACTTCAAAGGTCCCTGGCTTGTATTACTCAACCGTGAAAGAAATGCGCTGGGGTTTTCTTTCCATTGTGTAGCAAATGAGGTTGATTCTGGTGATAGAGTAGCCATCTGCATATGAAGGTATCTGTCTTGCTCTAGTGTGGCATCTTTGTGGTGAAAGTGTGAATTGTTCTGATGGCTGGCCAGGAAGTTAATCCTACCAGGAAGGTGAGAGGGGAGCATAGAACATTTCTTACACCACCTTTGTTTTCCTTAAAACACAGTTTGAAATGACAATGGAGAAGTGCTTTAAAGAGTTGCATTTTTCTGTCTTGCTTTTGAGTGAGTGTCAAAAAGCAAGGACTGGGAAGTTGCTGCAGTTTCTTCTGAAGTAGGTTAGTTCTGTTTGTGTCAGGCAAACGGAGTTACTGGATTAATGCATTAACAGTTACTGGCTTCTGTCTTCAGACTGTGAGTTACTCTTGCTCGTGCCTTAAATAAGGATTTGCTGTTTCTGAGTTTGTGTACTGGTAGTTTAAAAAAAACCAGTGGACAATCATGTTCTTTTGACTGCATTCCACAGCATTAACTTGCAGCACACAAATATCTGTCTTCCCAAGAATGAGCCCCTTCTTTTCATAGGCCTAGTGAAGTTTACAGTCAACATACTGTGTACCTGAATTTAAGTAACTTACTGTATCGTGTTACATATTAGCTTCTTTCTAAGTACATCACAAAGATATTGATTAGATGAAACATGTCATTAAGTTCCTAATTTATTACACCTGACAGGTTTAGTGACACTTTGAACTTCACCTTGGTAAACAAAAAGATTTTGTCCAGATCTTGTATTGTGAAATTATTTTACGTGAAAGAAATAATTTTTCTCTGGAAATGTTAGAGCAAGATTGAAAACAAAGCCTTTAGGTCACCACTCTTCCAGAAATAATTGATGTTCCATACTCAAACAGCTTCTAGTGAATCATCTCTTCCCAAATTAGGGAGTTAATTTGAAGTGAGGAAGCACATCTGCTGATATGTGTTATTTACAATCAAATGGAGGTGGGGTAGCACCAAAGAAAAAAAGTTGAAATTGTGTTTTGTTCTACCTAAGTCAGTTGCTCTGAGCAGAGACAATGATCCATAGATTTCTGTAACTGTATTTTTTTCCTGTCTGGACTATAGCTGCCATACCAGGCACTGGGATAAGAAGAGAAGGGTGATTTTCCTGCTGGTGGAGTTTCCTGCTGTTACAGATTTGACAGCAGTCATGTCATATATTTCAGTATTTGAAAAAATGTATTTATCAGCATGTTGTGACACTAATAAAAATAAAGCTCAGTTTGGGCTGTGGACAGTAAAGATTTCAGAAGTGTAATGGTGCTCAGAGAGGGTTTCTGTAAGGGCTGCCTAGGAGGTCACTGGCTGGGTCATCCCTAGCCCTCATTCCCGCCTTTGTGGGTGTTTCTGTCTGTGAGCAGCACTGCAAAGGTAGGTCTTTGGAAAAGGCATCTTAAGGTAGACCACAGAATTTATATCTTTGGATTTGAATCTGGTCTTGAAGAACACTCACCGTGGAACAGAGCACTCTTCACTTTCCAAATCAGCTCTGTCCACTCATGCTGGCTTCAGGGCAGGTCACACCCCTCTCCTTGAGGGTGTGAAAGGTGTGGGTTTGGATGTTTGCCACTCTACTTACTGCCAGTAAAATAGTGAGCTGTTTGTTGTATTAGTCTTAGCATAGTGCTAATGAAATGTAATGGTGATAAAGTGTTTGATGGGAATGAACTGCTGTTCCAGCTACTTATTTTGGAGCCATCAAGCTGGAGATCTTGAGACTGTGGTGTGCGGTTTCTGGTCTTTTGCAAGTGAGGGATTTGCAGCATTTCAGTGTGCAGGGGTTTGCATCATCACTGCTCATGATGATGATGTCATTTGCGTAGAACATGTGAAGGTGCTTTTAGTCGACACCTTATCAAAAAGTTTTAGTGGTTTCTTGGGTTTTTTTCTGACTCAGCTGGATTTTGAGAAGTAATTTGGTTTAGAGTATACAAGAAAAGTTTAATGCCTATTAAGTTATTTGTTCATTTGAAAACAAATTGAGAATTTGTGGAGGATAGAAGGTTTGCAGTTTATAGATTTCTCATAACTTTAAAAGCTTTTTTCTGGTTTTTGTCAGCTGATTTGAACTTAATGACTATTCTGTTGTTGCTGTATAAAATGTCATGTGAGCATGTCTGCTTAACCTTTTTCTGTTCACTATGGTGGAAAACATCACAGCTGTCTACATTAGAATACCATCTTATCTGCTTTTTTTTCCAAATTGTTTGCATAACCCTGATCACTGCTAGTTTTAATCACTGCTGTATTAAAAAAAAAATGTGTCCTTGTCTTCTGAGAAAGTTGCATAACTTACTGAGCTAAATGGTAACCTTAGAGGTGTGCAGTGGCCTTTTGTGTCTTATCCCTTTGGTCCTGTGAAAACCGTGTATTACCCGTGACATATCCATGCCTCAGTCTTCCAGGCCTGCTCGGTTGTTGTATAGTTGTCTGTATGGTTCCACACTTCAAAACCAGTTTACTTAATTTTACATAAATATTTACAGAGAACTTAGAGAATAGATGTTTTACATGTGATGGGGGGAATTTTGTCTTATGTGTTCCATACTGTGATGTTTGACTTGTTCCAAAAAAAGAAGTGTTGGATTTTCATGTTCTGAATTTACTTCTGTGCCCAAAATTTTGGCTAATATGCATTAGTAATGAAACATTTAACTTTTATATTTCAGCAAAATTCCAGCATTTCTGAATGTGGTGGATATTGCTGGCCTTGTGAAAGGAGCCCACACTGGACAAGGCTTAGGAAATTCCTTCTTGTCTCACATTAACGCCTGTGATGGGATCTTTCATCTGATGCGTATGTAAACTTACTTACCTGTTTTTTCTAGCTTAAGGACAGCATTGTTGTACTGTAATTAATAACTGTGGAGCAAATATCCATTACAATTTTAACCTTTACCATTCAATTCAAAGCCATCAGGTCTTAGGTTTTTCCGGCCAAGACAATCCTCATCCTCTGCTATCTAACAGGTACACCTTTCTTCATTAGCATTGTACTGAAGACTTAAACTGGATTTTTGGAAATCTGCTGTAATGATCTGTTGTTTTCTTCTGCCGGCAGTGCATGGCAGTTTATTTAATTTCATGAAGAAGGGGGAATGGAATGTGTTAGTAAAAGACAGAAATGGAAATAGAAATCTGCTGCTCTTGTAAATCCTTAAACTTTCCAGATCCTGAGAGGATGAAGTTTGTTGCCTTTTACCAGGGTTTGGTCCGAGTTTCTGATGGACTGTATATCTTTGGCAACCACTGCCCTGAAACCAGCTGTCAGTTTTCAGCCTGGTGGGTGGGCACTGAACACTGAATCTCTGCGGTCACAGCAGAAAGTGGCTTAAGAAGAGCTCAGGCAGGCTGCTCCTGTTCAAGGGCTATAGGCAGGGGATGGCAATGTATCCCAGCAAGCTGGAAAGGAGGTGTTGCTGAAGATGAAGAGAAGATAAGAATGATAAAATCTTGGTAAGAAGAGCTGTAACAGGAAGCAATCTGGGGACTGTGCATTTTCAAAGCATGAAGAATTTAGTGTTTGTTTTCATTTTGATTTGATCTGTAACAAATTTTCACCTTTGAGCACTGAAAGTTGCTCCCCATCTTTATGCTGTTGTGATATGCACTTCTACTGCCTGTGGTAGTGGCCAGCATGGGAAGCAGAGTCCTTCAGAGAACTGGTCTTTTTCTTATTTATGGATGCCAGGCAGGAAGTCAGAAGCAGCTCATTGTGGATTTGTGCTGTAAACTTCAAGCTCTGCATGCCTGAGTATATTGAAGAAAGGCTTGTTAGACTTTGGCTTAGCTTGGTTCAGTTGGTAGTTTTGCAGTAAGCAGTTTGAGAATTAACCAAGTCGTATTAATTAAGGTAACAATAGGCAAGGAAGTGGCTTGACAGGAATGGAGAGCTTTTGTTGAGTATGATGAGACAAACTTTGGGTAGCTCACCAAAGGTATTTTATAGTTCTAGGCTAAAGGGTTTGATCCCGTTTTCTTTATTCATTGAGGATGTGTTGAACTGTGTTTTCTTTAGGACAGAAGGTTTGTTTGTGGGTTTTTTTAGCTTCCATAACAGAATACACTGTTGTTACTTCTTTGTGTTCTGAGATGTTTTTTGGAGAAGGCTGTTTCAGTTGGTCCACCACAAGGCACACAGGTGAGCTCTTACATGGCATAAAGATGAGGACAAATGCAGTCTGTTTCCACCTGGCTAATTCCCTACTTTCCTTACTTCATTTAAAAAGAGACAAGTACCCCCATCTTGAAATGGCTGTAGATTTTCAGCCTTCAGATTTCCATATCCTTGTTAGACTGTTACTTTTCCTGAGATATATGGTTTTCATTAAATCAATAAAAACATTGTTTGTATGTCTAAGGTATATTTCAATATATGCAAAGAAACAGGCAACACATGGCAACCACACATGGTAGGGTGATAGGACAAGTAAAAGGAGAGGTAAGTTTGTGTTGAGCACCACTGTGTTCTTATACATGATTAGTGACAGTATGAAGTAGATTCTCTTAATTGCCTTGTTTGCTGAGCTTTCCTCTGCAGAATAGAGCAATCCATTCTTGGGTTTTGATACTTTCTGTAGATCTTTTTCTGTAAAAGTGCACAAACTGCAAATGATTTACTGATATTTAAACTAAACCACTTGGTCTCCATACACTTAAAAATTAAAATTTCAGATGTTATACCAGTTTCTTAGGGGTAGGGGTGTAATTTACTTTTGGCCACATCCAGTCGTGGAAACCTCAGACAGATCTACTGCCTTACTTACTGGCTGAGTGAATGGGGGATTAAATTTTGGAATGGTTGTCTGTCCTGGATAGTGGTGTTTGCAGTCCCATAGTAACCTGGCACGTGCTTTAAGGTGCTTACAGCTTTGTTCATCTTCCAAGTTTCACAGATTAATTTGAAACATTTCCGACAGTTCTATTCTCCACATTTCAGATGTACTGCAGTTTTAACTGAGGCCGCAATGTTTTTTGTGGTGACAGAAGGCAGGCTGTTTGAAGGTTATGATAGTGTTTCTTCCACAGTTTCATGGCTTTCACCACCTTTCGACTTTTATGGCAGATCGGTCACAAGTACTTGTAGAAAATTACTTTCTTTGAATGGTGAACTATAAATGGCAACTTTGTTACAAGTGTAAATTTACAAATTAGGCTTAAACAATGCTTCAGTGAGGAAAATGGTAGATATCAGTGTTTAGTCCCTGCTATAGCTCTGTCAAGGTTTTGAATGTACTGGATGTTAAACAGCCAGAGCTCTTCATGTTTTTGAATTTCTCTTCCCACTGATATTCTGCAGTCCTAGTTTTCTAGAAAATATGTTCCACATTTTTCTCTTATTTTTAGTTTCTTTAATGAGATCCAGTCTTGCTCTTCAAAGGTTCAGAAATTGGGAGGAAGCTTGACTGTAAAAGTACTTTGCTATCAAATGCTCCTTTTCAATTAATAAAAAACCTTAGGGTTGGCTGCCCAATGTTTGAAGTAGGGCAGGCAACATTGGGTTTTGTGGAAGAACCCGAGAGCTCACCTATGCCATCCCCTGGTGTGCCGGTCCTGGATGGTGCGAGCTGCCTGTGGTGCTGGGGGAATGTGGGCAAGGAGGCTGGGAAGCTCCTGCTTTGCTCCTCTGGAAGTGCTCTGACTTCACAGCAGAGGAGCTCCAGCTGCCTTTTAGCAGCAGGATGGGGAGTTTGGTAACTGATAATCCGTGAAATCTTGTTCTTTGTGATAAGAATGAAAGAACTATGAAACTAGGTAAACATCCCCTGCAGTCTTACAGAAGTGACTGGTGTGACCGATGTGAATGGGTTCCTAGAAAGCTTTAATTGCTTTTACTCCAGTTTTGTGTTTGTTAAAACTGGAAATGTTTAGTACACCCCCTGGTTCTTCCTCCTTAAGGGTTTTAGCTATTTGTCATTATTTAAAGCTTCGATAGCTATGAATCATGTCAGTTGAGTAGTTTATTCTTACTTGTAAAAAGCACTAATCAAAACTGAGTTTGACAATATTTTTGCAGATTTTTGCTCAGCATTTAAAATCAAGTTGACTTAACTTTATTTTTTACCATCATGAGTGTTAATGGTAACTCGCAGTAATACTGCCAGTGTTTTGATTTGCCTGCAAAAATCAAAGCGATGATAAAGTTATTTAACTGACTAAGATACACCCTCCTTTTCCACTTCTTTTTGACTTTCTCTAAAAATGTGTGTGTTTTCTATGTAAGGATGCTAATCATCTCTAGCTTTTATATACTGAGGCACGATGTGTTTTCCCCCCATGTTCTCTAACAAGAAATCATACCTGCTGATTGCTGCTCCTGAAATCCAACTGCTACTGAGAGGAGGCATGTGAGGATATCACTTAGCCACACTCCACTGCACTAGCATTTCAGTGAACAAAGTATGAGTTACGTCTCATCCTTTCAGCATGTGTGTTCTGTGCTTTGGGAATCACAGTGGCTCAGTTTATGCAGCTGTAGCTTGGCTGTGTCACTTCTAATATCTGAAGCTGTTTTTTCATCTTTATCATGTGTCAAAATTCACCTTGAAATGATGTAAACATATCTGTCTTAAAAAAAAATTATTGTCTTTGACATATTTTGGTTCAATTTTTTGAAGATGCTTTGGTTTTGTTTTCTATTACTAAGTGTAATCGACACCTGTTAAAAAAGAGTTGCCTATTTACAAATACAAACCTTTCACTGCTAAGTTACTGAAGTTTAAAAATAGTCTGCACATATTAAACTTGTTAGTGTTACACAATCAAGATGTATTGATGTATTCTATTGAGTAGATGATAGTTCCTGTTGATATTTTCTCTTCTTATTTATTGTTAGAGTAACTGAATTAAAGTTTAATAAAATATTTGTAGTGGCTCACAGTTCAGCTAAACTTTCAATTGGCTGTCAGTAACGTCTCCATTTCTTAAATCCAGAAATTGTGAAAGCTTTCAAATTAAACAGGCAGTTGTGTCTGTGTATTAACCTAATGCTTGGGGTTTTTTTGTTTGTAGTTTTGTTTGGTTGGGATTTCTTTTTTGGTTAAATATTGTTCAGTGTTTTGATTTTGAGAAAAGGCTTTGCATAGGAGATTTTTCTGATCACAGAGTTGTGAAAATGGAATTCCTCTACTCTTTTTAGCAAAATCATCACCAAAAGTGAAATGATTTTGCATTGCATGTTGCAATTTCAGAATATCAGGTCACAGAAAAAAACAAACTAGGGGTATTTGTCTTAGGCCATGTGTTACCTGTCTTTGAATTTTACCTCTCCCTGTTCAGACACTAAGCCCACTGCTTTGAAAGGGAAGGGAGGCTGTTAACAATGTCTACGGAGATAATAAAAATTCACTTATCATTAGTTTTTCCTCATTTAAAAAAATGCTTTTGTTGCAGGAGAGGAGGGTTTTTCAGAGCTTGCTTAGCTGTGTTTTACTTTGGAGCTTTTATTCATGTAGATCTCCTCCCTACAGCAGCAGTTTTGTACCTGCAGGCAGAAACAGAGTGCACATGTAGTGAATGATCCCTGGCTCCATCTCATCAGGCCTTTGCAACCCTCTTGGTACTGTACTACATTTTGTGGTAATGGGCAAGACTGGGTACAGTCCCTTCTCAAAGCAGGTGAAGTTAAACTCTTAAGGCAAACAGTGTTCTACAGAGGAATTCCATATGCAAATGAGTCTTCATTCCCCTTTTAGGTAACGTGAAGCAAAAGGAAGCATGCTGGAATAAACTTTTTTTTTTCATTTGAACACCATATGAGGCAAAAAGACCCCGCAAGACCCTTGACAAAAAAGGGATTTGAAGAGACAATGAGCCATGGAAGACTTATTCTCTAGATGTACTGCCTTGATACAAGATTTCTTGCAGAGAGACACATGGAGTTGTCATTAGTGTTGTGTACTAGCTTTAAGCCATCTTGGAGAGCTAATGCTGTCTAGTGCTGTAGGATTTTTCTTGCTGGATCAAAGGATGGAAGCACAGCAGACTTTTTGCTCAGAAATAATGTTGGTAGAGAGAAGAAATGTTCGTAAAGACGTCTGCTCAAAGAAGCTTCTTGAGAAATAACCACGTAGGATTGGAGCGTTTGTGCAGCACCCAGCAGTAGAGGCAGTGGATGTAAATGAAATTGAAGTAGATTACAAGCCAGAGCGGGCATCACAGTGGCTGTTGTCTTTCTTATGTGCCTACTTTTCAATGCAAGAACATGGGAAGAGACTTAGGATGAAGGCTGATGCTTAAAAGCAGTCGTTTGTGGATGATGCTCAAAAGCAGTTGTTTGTAGAAGCATCTGAAGAGCGGAAAAGAACCTTGTGTTCTTTTGGATACTAGTACATTGTTGTCCAAAATGTTGATAGTGGAATTAAAGGACCAGGATGGGATTCTTGTGAATCTTCTCTCATGCAGTTTGTTACTACTACCTTGAAACCTAAACCTGCAAGAGGGAGGGAGGCATTTTGTACACTAGCATGCTGTTCGATAGATCAGTGCCAGTGCAGGATTGACTAGAGCTTAATTTGGCCAGCTGTGGAAAACTTTTAACTAATCAGATTTTTCACTTGGGCAAGAAGATAATTACAGGAAGGGCAATAACCTCCTATGCTGAACAATTGCAGGAGAACTTTGCAAGATCTGTCGTTGTCCTTGAACATAATGTTAGTGTGTGTGAGATACAGGAAATCACATTGTAAAATCACCCTCATCTCCTGGTGTTTCTTTCCTTTTGGTGTGCATACGTGAACAAAATTTGTGGGTTTGTACCTCAAAGCTGTTTGCAGTATGTTGTTTGGAGCTTTATCTTCAGCAGAGGAGTGAATTTGTTTTCCTGGGCATGTGGGTGCAGATTGTGGATCAGGTGCTGGAAAATTGTCATCACTGCAGTGAATTAGCCTTTGTCTTTATTGCACAGTAAATTACATCGCCAGACTAAGTGAAAGTGATACCTGAGCTTTAATCCATATTCCTCTAAGGCCAGGTAGTTACCGTTTAAAGCACAAATAAACTCAGGTAAGGTTTTGAATAGGTTTCATTCTCAAATTTCTCACAATTAATTGGTGTTCTGAGAGCTGAATAAGCCTCCCCAAATATATGGATATTAAGAGCAAAAATTGTATGTATCATTTTAGTCCATGATAATTAAATAAATGTCTCTCAAGGATATACTTTACTTCTTCAGAAAGGATGAGAGCTATGAATGTTCAGACATTATGTTACTAATCAAACAATCCAAAATTTGTTTTATGTTGAGGTTGCCTTTTGATGTCACAAATTGAATTTTGATTGTATAGTACCTATGAGGTTTCTCTTCAGTCTCAAATATTGTAAAGTCTGTAATTTTATTTAATTGCTTATTGAGAAGGAAAACTACTGTTCTTGCATTCTTCTCTAGCCTTTATCATAGTTGGATAAGGCTAGATTTGTTAGTATCACGCTAATTGAAGTGACAGTGGATTTTGGAGCCCACTTTGTCATTCATCTTTAGCATAATATCCTATGCCTCTTTATGTCCAGTTTCTTTTTTGTATCAGAGCAGATGAAAACATAAAATTTTCTGTCTAAAGGCCACCACCCTTGCTAGAGTAGCAGCATCTAATGCCATTCTATTTATAGATGGAACTTGTTAAGTTTCCTCAGCAGGGACTTAAAGCTATGACCTCGTAGGCCAGAAACAGGAGAGCTACCTACTGAGCTACAAGGGCAATCTCTCAATTCTAAAGAATACATAGAAAATTTCTAATATACTGTACTGTGAGTCATAAAGTACTTGACCAGTAAACCCTCCCTCCCCTGAGAATAAAGACCAGGCAGGCTATCTTTACTGAGTCATTGCTATTATTTGACCTACAACTACTTTTATCATAGTTCTGTGTGTGTGATTTGGCAGTGTGTAATTGCTATTTAGGCAATGCAGATGAGTTTTTCCTCTGTAATCGTTTAAAGAAATCATCAATGTGTAGTAGAGTTGGGGTGTTCAGGTGACTGTTTCTGAAATACATGTTTACCTGTTTGAGTGGGTGTCGTTGCTGATGGTGTAGGGTGTCCTGACTTTTTAAAAACAGTCATCGTTTGATAATTTATTAATAATTTTTTATTTGCTGTTCCATGGACCTTCTTGAAAGTTTGAAGGGAAAAGTACTGCAGATGGATTTGTTTTGTTTTTCTAATATGAAGTGTAAAAGCCTGTTTTCCTTTGGTCAGAGGAAGGTTACCTCAGAAAAGGTAAAGTAACGGTTCTTTCCGAGGCTGTAAGAACAGAAAAAGATAAGTGGCTGGGCATTTTCACTTTAATTAGTTGCATGATCAGAAAGATGAGTGTTCTGTAAACTGAGAATATTATATCATCCCTTTCAGAAAGTTGCTTTAGAGAAAGTGCTTTCATTTTTTTAATGCAGAGTTTTAAGGAAAACTTTAAATTAGATAGGTTCCTAGAAGCACTTCTGTTTCCCAGTTGAATCACAGATGGCTGTGCTTCCTGACATAGCTGAGGGCATGGTGTGCCCTGGGTTTGTAAACGACAGTAGGAGTTTGCTGTGCTGCTCAGGGGCTCTTTATTGCTGTCCCTCGTTGCTCTGGAGTTGAATATGCAGGTGAGTCAATGCCAGATGAGCTGAGGTGACAATTTCTGAGGCTTATGTGACTTCAATATTAAAATAGACAAGGAGCCAGTTTACTTGTGTGATTGCTGCATACTGAACAGTGGAGTAACTACTGCAAATGAACACTGGGAGGAACCTGCTTTGGGTTTCTTATTCTGGCTGTAAGTTACTTATCCTAGGCAAACTCAACAAGGCTTCTGGGTTAGTTAAGATATGCTGTTGTAAGACTTAATTAATATATACCTCCTTTTTGTTCTGTGTTAAGCAAATTTTTCTGAGATCCTTGGGGTGTCAGTTTAGAGTTCCTTCGTCTTTGCCTATGAGAGTTTATGAGGCTGTTTAATAAACTGACAGAGAAACCTCTGGTTCAATTTCCTTTCAGAATTGCTATTTATTGGAGCAGCCTGGTTTCTACAATGGCCAAAATGCCACTTTTAGAAAAATAGGTGTCTGTCCTTGTCCAAGTCATACGTTGTGCCAGACTTGTGCACTGGATGAGAAGGTCTTCAGCGAGCTGAAGCAGCTCCGTACTCCGACACCTTTTCTCATGGATACGCTGCCACTTTCTTCTGTACTGTTGGAACTGATTGTGAAAGCGTGTAGTAAAAGGGCTTTTGGTTTTTAAAAATAACCATATTCTTCTTGCTGGGTTATTTTAAAAATAGGTAGTTTCTTTAATCAGATTTAATATATAATTCAGCAAACAGTCATGCTGTTCTAGCTGAGGGAGCATTAAGCTGAGATTGGTAAGATGAAAAATGCTTGTAAAAAGGCAGCCATAGGAAATATGTGATGCCAGTTGCATCCGTTTTTTCCCCCCCCTTTTTCTTTTCTTCCAGTTTGCAAGACTTAGGCATGTTTTCTTTCAAACCTTGCATGTTGTCCACTGGAGTCTGGAGAAACCTGACTTTCTTATGACTGTTATTTATGCTGAGATGTTATTGAGATGCAGCATTTGGTTGCAGATGTGCCTTTGTGCTGTTGTAATGCTAAAGTATTGATGTGGAAATCTGCTGGCTTCTTTTGGTGAGCCTTCAACAAAGATAGTTGGTATGTTTTCAATATGTTTTCCAGACTTTCTCTTCTGTCCTGATGTAGTCCAGCTTCGCTTTGGCTGAAGATGAAGTTTTGTTTTTCTACTTAGGTTTACAAGGAATTATGTATTAACCAGTTATCAATGGCATCTCAGCAGAAATTTTTATGGCCTGTTTTTTTTTTCTGTTTGGTACTTGTCACTCTTGTATTTGCTCCACTCAGTTTCTCCCAGCTATTTTTTAGTGTATTTCAAGATGAATTTTTATCCTGATGTCTTCTGTGGAAAACAGAATTAGCAATGGGATGGATTTAAGTGTTGGATGTTTGTTAGCAGTACTTGCTAGAGCTGCTTTGGAAACTGTTGTTTTAGTTTTGATGCCGGGGGGTCTCTAGCCTCAAACAACACCCGAGAGCCTCAGTGCCTGGAGACAATTAACAGTGTCAAGCCAAATGTTTATTTGTTTTTGTGAAGTACCTTAGAAATGCTACTTTTGGTTCTTATTTTGAGATTTGCAGTTAAAGTGAAGCTTCGTCTGTTGTTGATAAAATAGCAAGAAGATTCTTCAGAACCTCAGTGTTTATCTTTAGATATGTAATTAAATTTCTGAGTATTCAAGTAATACATGGTTAATTTGTGTTCTATTAAAATTATTTTAAAAGACTTTCTTTGCAAAATCGAACAACAACCCTTCTTCCTTCTCTCTGCCTTCTTCATTTCCCCTCCATCATACAGGTTTTTCTCCTGATAAGGATGATGGCAGGAACTTCTGTGCCTCAAACTCACTTTACTGGTTAAACTTATTTTAAAAGTTTGAGCATGGGTTTGCATTTCAGTACTTACCTGGATAGCTGTTATTGAGATAACAGTTCCTTGATGCTTACTGAATATTTTTTGCACCCAGCTTTGGTAATTTGATGTGAAAATTGATGTCTCAAAACTAAATAGCAGTAGGAATGGGAAGTTGAGTGTGTGAAAGAGTTTCAAAAGGGAGGAAACGTAGAAGTGCAGGAATGTAGGCTACCTGAGAGAGATTGCTTGCTTTCAGAAGAAATATGGAAAGAAGCAGAGGGAATCCAAAAGTTGGGCAGTTTAAGACTCTGGGTTGGGTTCTCTGAAGTGTCATAAAACAGAAAAATTAATCCAGTGAACATCACCATAGAAATTGTGTGTGTGTGTAGTGTACAAGATAAGAAATTGATGTCGTGTTTTTTAATTGTTTGGGATGGCATGGTAAAATTGCCGTGCAGAGGAAAAAGTCTAATACGTGGTATGTGAGTTTCATCTCTCCAAACCAGCAAACACTAAAACGTTTTAATCATAAGCAGATTATTATTTCATAGTTTAATTATAAGGCAGAATGTAAAGATTGTTTTGGTATTCTTATTGCATTTTTCTCTTCTCAACTTACTTTCCAATTTTTTTAAAGGTGTAACAAAATCAATGAATACTGCTCTAGATTATTTTATTTTAATTTAAATTTTTTAATCTGAATTATCTCTGTTTTTATGATGGCTTTTATTTTGCTTTTATTTTGCACTTAAATGCAAATGTAAATGAAGTATTTTCCTCCATTGTGTGTAGTGTAGTTGTTTTAATTATTTTTTTTAATAACTCTTTGTGTGCTTAAAGAAAACAAAACTCTTCACTGGACTGTGCAGTATTTAGAAAAAAAAAAAAAAGTCATTTCTGTAATGCCACTCTTGGCCCAAAACTACATTAAGCAACAACTGAAACGCATCACTTTCAGTTGGATTTAAGACTTGAAAATACACTTCCAGAAATTTCCTTCCAAGTGTACCACGATATCCAGCTAGTGTTTGGGATGGATATAGAAAACACAGTCGGCAAGAAAATATAAAATTTCTTGTCTTAAACTGATTTTAATTTATATATCACAAGGTACTGTTTAGATATCGAGTGCTTTGTGCAATTACAGAACGTTGTGAGTGGAGGCAGAGCTCAAGTCAGTGGGATCCAGAACCTTACCTCAGTTTCTGCTTTTAGCAAAATAACGGATAATTTTCCCTGAGCCAGAGTTCATCTTTGGCGTTAGTATGTTGAGCTTTTATCTGTAGAGATTGTTTAGTCATTATGATAGAACATATTATAAAAATTTTGATAATGAAGAGTTAAAAAGCTCTTAGTGTTTTCTTTTTATAAGCCACCTGTTGCCTTAGATGCATAAGTATATGAATTCGAACAAAGTGCTCATCACTTGTCAGCCATCAGTGGCAGCATAAAAATTACTTGTGGTGCTTGCTTTGCAAGAAGTTCTTTTGTGTTTGTGACATCAGCTTTGTTTTATACAATTAAAGTATTACACGCTAGAATAATCTAAATTGCAACCACTAAATGGTGATGTAGTTCTTTTTTCATAGAGCTGAATTTGTTTACTGGTTGTATACAGCTATTGACTACTGTTTAACATGACATGTCCTTTTTGCCTAGAACAGTCTTTGGAAAAGGTGGTTTTTTGTGTCCTGTTCTTGTCTCCCACCCCCTCCATTCCTCCTCCCTTCTCCATTATGGAGAGCTTTTCTCGTACTTTTTTTAACAAGTAGATAAAAATACATGTTAGGCTTCGGGGGTTTTTTTTCCAACTAGCAAATTAATGGCACATGATGATATTGCAACAGAGAAAAAAGCCTTGCAGTGAAGTGATCTGGACTGCAGGAGATGTTTTGTTCCATATGAACACATTTTGACATGAGCAGAATAGTTTTTGTTTGCATGGTTTAAAATAAAACCCACAAGCAAACCACGTTTTTCTGATTCTGACCCTACTGTACTAATGACTGTACAGATACCTACTGAACAGCTTTCCCTGTTGGAAATACCTAATCTGTGGTGTTCTGTTCCTCTGTTGTTGCTGTGTTTTTCTTTTATTTACATGTCTTCCCATTTCAAGGCGAATGGGAAGAATTTGCATGTGACTTGGTTATGATTTCTTAAAGTTGTTCTCCTTATGTTAAAACAGATATTCAGTGCTGTAGGAATTCGTGGGAAATCTGCTGTCCCCTTCTCAAATTTCATTGTATTGAACGAAATGTGATTTTTGTGGAAAATTCAACCAAGTGGGTGAAATTAGTATAGTTTTTTGTGTGTTGGCTGAGCATACAGTAGGCCTGCCTTGCTCCCCATAACCTTAGGAAAGGCATAACATCTCTTCAAAATTTCCATGTACTTAAAGTCAGGTGAAGCATAGTTCCCATTTGAAGAAATTAGGCCATACCTAAGCTACCTTATTACTGATTTTTGTATTCAGTTGCTCTGGTTTTGGAAGGAATACGTGATGACTGTGTAATTCCATATTAATTTGTGTGCAGGAATTACTGGCTCTACTGAATCTGTGATAAAATCTCTTGTGGCTGCATACTAGTCCTGGAGCATTAAAGGCTCCCTTCAGCAGTCACCCCCTCCTCCTTGGGCCTGAAGCACTGAGACAGGAGCATATAAATTCAACTTTCCTATTCTTTCACACTGATCTAGTAACTTGCCCTTCTGAGGAATAATCCAAGTTAGAGATTTAGATAGAAATAAAGTTAAAAGTAGCTTACAGTCAAATAATGACTATAGCACTGTTCCAGCAATAATCCTGTAAGGATGGGATGTGAAAAAGATATAAATGCAAGCTAAAGACCATGCAAAACAGTATTAAAAAATAAAGCTCTCATATAGTCTCCTCCCATACAGTGGCTTTGGTAAGAGTATGATTATTTCTAAACTGATAAGCCGTTTACAACATTCACTTTATTAAGATACTTCCATTTTATTATTCCAGCATAATTCTAAGAAGCTAACTGGCTAATTACTAATTCATGCTCTCATCCTTTCATGTGTTTTCCTGTTGTCATTTTCCCTAAAGTATGTATGTAAGCAAGTGGGGAGAGAGAACAAAAGTGACCTTTCAAAGTACTTCTATATTTTTTTTCCAGGGGTGCAATTCTTCTCTTTAGTCATACTGCGTGATTCAAATTCCATGAATTGCAGTCAAGTTCTGCTCAGTGTGAATAAAGATGGCTTGGTCTGAACCCTAACTAATCAGTATATATTTATAGAAAACAAAAATAAACATCTTCCCCTCTTCTGTATTGATTACTTTTGCAGACTGGTGTTAAGGCGACTGTGCCATTTAGAGTGAATAATTTAGTGTATGAGTTAATTGATCATTTACAAATTCATATTCTTCTTGTGAGGAGATAGAGTGTTTCCTTCTAGTTGATTTGTCCCACACTGGAATAAAATAACAACGCTCATAGGCTTGTTTAAATTTATTTCCCCCCCCTCTCTGTATGTGTTCACTGTGAGTGGTTTTGAGTATTAATGGATGCAGTTGCATTCTGAATAAATAATTGGGGGGGGTCATTGTGTGTATGTATTTTCCTTATGGAGAAGTATTGCAGTGTCATTGTAGACTCGCTTTAGCCACCGTTGGAGCTGGGAAGTGCAGCATGAATAGGCCTAGCAGAGCAAAGGTACTGCCTGCTGAATTGGCTACTCATCTTTTCAGTTGTCTTGCTCACTTAACCTCAGCAGGGTTTCAGTTACCAAGAGAAGATAAAAGCCTTCAGAATTATTTAATAATTTGTTTTTAATGAAGCCCCCTATTTTTTAAAAAAGTGTTAGATGTTATTACACTCCCATATAGTGAGTGTAATGTTGCCATGCTAAGATATTTTGAGTACCTCATTTGAGCATTGTTGTTGAATAATGTGATGGACTAGACTCTTCTAATCATAATCCTGATTTTCCTAACCAGCCACCATGTTGGACAAGTATTTCACAGTTTTTCCTAGTCTTGCTGTAGATGGAAACGTGCAGGTTGCTGGTCAGTGAATTAAGGGAACCAACTGAGTCCAGGAGAAGAGTGTATCCGAGTGGATGTGTACAGTGTGCTTCCCACACTGGTGCCCGGGGGATGTGTCTGGGTTCCCTGAGCAGGGGGATGAGCTGATGGCTACAGGCTCTTCCTGTGTGCCCTGCGCTTGGCCCTTGCTGTGCAGGCTGGGCGACTTCCTTGGTTTTGGCTGTTCTCATGTGCTGCGAACACGTGGGGCCATATTTGGGAGAGGGACCATGGGATTCTCAGGAAGAGTGGTGCTGGGAAGCCTGCAGGGCTGACAGGCACTGCCTGCCTGGAAGGTGCCCTCGGCTGCCCGTGTATGGACAGCTTGGTGCGGAACACCAGCGTTTCCAGCTTGTGGGTCGCAGTCATGCAAGGAGTCCCTTCATCTGGTTCCTATAAGCAACATCCAAATTCCCTCACTGCTGGAGAGAAATGCTGCTTTTGTCAGCTAAAAACCTCAAGTTAAGCTTTTCTCTCATCTCTTTCTGTTTATGGATTTTTTTTTTTTTTCCAGAGTGCCTCTGCACATGGTTTGCTGATTTGAGGTCTTTTGCCTTCCCACTTTTTGTTTTCTTGCTGTGTAGCAGCAGGCTGATGTTGGTTAACAGGATTTTGTACGTTAGTGGTGCTATTTACACGAATGTTGTTAATTTACTGTATTAGAGCAGTGAAAATATGAGAAATAATCATTTGTTTGCAATCTCAGAGAACTAAAACTTTGACTGGAAAGATATCTCTGGGACCACTGCAGCTATAGGAAAATTGTTTTCAATTGAAATGTTAGATTTGCTGGAATCTGATAAGTTAGTAAAAAGCAATTTCAAATCTCACCCATAAAATCACTGTGAAGTTACTTTTTTTTTTTTCTATTTTTTAAACTTTGCCTTGGAGAACAGGTAACTGTTCTTTGTTTCAGAACGTGTGTAATTATGTGGAAGTCCATTAATTCTGTGTTACACAAGCACTGCATAGAAATACTTCCACGTAACTAGGATGAAATATTCAGCATGTTTGAGAAGAAAGAACCTTTTAGAAATCTTTGGTAAGGGAAAATACTACTTGTATTTAAATGCAGTTTGAATTTTTGATGCAGTCTGAGTACATAAATCAGTCTCATATGCATCATATGCCACCAGCTTTAATGTCTTGATGGAGTGAGTAGATGGGTAAGCTGGGCTTCAGGCTGGCGTTGTGGGGGAGAAGGGCAGATGGAGCTGCATCTGAGAATCTGCTGTGTTCCCAAGGAATGCAAACAGGGCCTAACTGCCTCTCTTAGGAGGAAGGGATATTGTAATATTATCAGCAATGTTGTATTGAAAATTGAAAACAAGTAACTGAAATCACATTGTAAAGAAACAGATGATTTAAATGATTCGGAGAACGTTTCTAATGTTAGTAATCAGCAAACCACAGAGAAATTTGCTTGTGATCAGAGTTCTGATTTTTCACCAAAATTGAAAGCCTAGTCAAGGGTAATCCATCTTCTGTTCACTTAACATGTTTTTTCTTAGCTATACTGCCTACCAGTTTATTTAAAGAAAAAGATTTTATATGTGTATGTACTATTAAATAAATGTCGGAACAGAAACTTAACAGTTTCATAGCTTTTTGGAAGTTTCCTTCTTCTGCAGTAGCATCTCTTAAAATTTAGAAAATTTTCGTAGACACAAATTGTTTGAAAAATAAGTATTCAGTTAACATTGGCTAGCTGAAAAGTAAAATGCATCCTGTTTTCATAGCATTGCAGCAGCTATGCTTTCTTCAAACTCCTTTGCTTGTTGTTTTTTTGTAGCAGAAAAGTCTCTTGTTGATTTGTTGTGTGTTTCTTCTAAACTTTCTGAAGTTTAAGAATGATATTTTCGAAAGATCTGAAGTAGGATTTTCTGCCATATCAAAAGGAAATAGTAGCATTTTCATTCTGTGTTATGTGATATAGTTGGGTTTTTATTTTTAATCCCTGATCTAATTTAGGTTAGAACATTACATTACGTAAAAAGTACATACAGTATTCTGTATCAGGGTTGTTACAAAAAGAGAAAAATTAAACAGTGAGCTGTATTTTTATAACGAACTCGTTTGGAATCATAAGGTTGCTTAAAAATAGGATGTAACTCTTAAGGGATCTTCTTTTCTGTCAGATTCTCCTTGTTGAACTAGCAGGGGCACGAAGTCTGCTGGAACAGTTGTGGCCTCTGGCTTGCTTCTGTCAGCTCTGTCCTGTGGGTAAAGGGCGAGCAGGCTGTGAGTTGAGTGAAGCTGCACGAAGGGATGGTGGTGCTCGACTTGCTGGTCTGGGGGCATCTGTAGCAGTGGTGTTAGAAACATCTATGTAAATGCTTGAATACTGCATACGCCTTTCACATATCCTTTGAAATTTGGGGAGTTCTGTCATCTTTCATGTATTGTGAAGAAGATTAAATGTTGAGGCTCAGCATCTCCTGAGAGTCTACTAGTTTTAGGAACCCTAAAATAATTCTGGCTTTTTTTTTATAATAATGATAGCCTCTGTGGGATAGATACGGTCCAAGACAAATGCTACATGATAGCTTCTGTGGAAAAATTGCAAGGAACCTTCCTACAATAATTGGATGAAAGTTTTTTTTATAGATTTAAGTGCTGATGGACAAGGACTTGCTTCAGAGACTTCAAAAATTGCCAGAAGCATGATGGCCTGTATGATCCTTTTCTTTTGAAGAGTTTCTTAGAGTGTTTTGAGATGGAAAGAATCTTCATTCTGTCTAAGAATGATTTTTAGGTTTATTTTATCAGGAAAATAAGACCAGTGTCAAACCAAACCTTGAAGAAATGATGTTTTGTTCTGGAATTAGCAGTCAGCATTGTCTATTTTAGTGTTTTCTGAAAGTGTCTCACTGCCCATGAGTTTGACAGTTTGTATCACAAACTGTTGAAGAAGTTGTAATAACAGTGATGTTTAAAAAGGCAGGGTTCAAGTGAAGGATGATAACATTAGTATTTATTTTTCTTTCTGGACTGTTTGAATTTAAAATACTTTTTTTTTTTTTAATCAGAGAGGAAATGTTTTAAAGATACGTGTTTCTTCATGCTAAAAGGCAATTTGAGGTGGCCTGCCTGACTTCTTTGCTGCATGATACAAATGTTCATACTGACATTCATATGTAGAGAATTTGAGTGTACCTTTATATAAGCACTTCTGTTGTATTTCAAAATTTGAAGAACCCTGCAGAGGTGTACATGGAATTGCCAGTTTATAGTGACTAGTAAATAAAGGCAAGGCTGCTGAGACAGGCAGTCTGCCATCGGTTTGGTGTTGGCCACATTTTTGACTGTGCACTGCCCTGTGCCCCCGTGTGAGCACAAAATTAGCTGTGGTTGTGTGCCAGACTTTATGGAAGGCCTGATTTTGTTTAGTACTAACCAACAACTACTTTGTAGCTGTAATCCTTGTGTTTGCCCATCTAGTAATCATGAAGCAGTGTGGAAAGATAATATACCTTCATATGCACTGTGTTTGGAATGCTTAGAAAACATGGCAGGTGACACAAAATAATTCCTGACATTGAAAAATTTTGTTAAGTGATAAAAATATACCAGAACAGATAAGAATATATAGAAGCTGGTAAATAATGGTGTGATACAAACAATGGGGGAAAAATATCAGAGTATATTTTCATATGAAAGTGTTGGTCTCCACAGAGACTGCTTGCTAGAGCTGAGTGTGCACACAGTTTTACCTCGTAAGCATTTTTAGGTGTTACTCTTCATATAGACAGATATGAACTATAAAATATGTAATAAATAGAAGGTGGATTTAAAAATAGCATTAAAATACTAAATATTGTCAGTGTTTTAAAGTGGTAATTTAGTAGCAAAGCAGAAAATAACCGTCTAACAAAGTGTGCTGCTGTACTGGCATTGCAAACCAGTGTGTTCAGAATACAGAGGCTCTCTGGCAGCCATCCCCTACCTCCAGCCCAGGGTGCCTGTCATTGTCATAGCCTGAGCTAGCCTTTGCTGCTGGTCCTTAGCTGCAGTTCAGGTGCTGTAGTGATGCCAAAATACTGCCTCCTGCCATGAAAATAGTGAAACTGTATTAATTCTTCAACTCTGCGTGAATAAGGATAATGTAGAGGATGGGCATGTTTGTGGGTGGTGAGCTGTCCTGAGGGCTGCAGCAGTTCATGTGAATGGTCCTTGCCCTACGTGAACCGTGTGGTGCAAGGGTAGTCCCTAAATGGCTTACCTAATCACGTGTAACCTGCACTGACATTTTTAGTTCATGAATTAAACGTAATTTAACTTCAAATTCCGAAGTTGAAGTTTTTAATGTTTTAAACAAAATGGGTCATAACAGACTCTTCCTTATGCTACAGTGTTTTATAACATCTTTGTCTTTTTCTAGCATTAAGAAAAGTGTTTCTGTAATGTTAATTAGCTAGTAACTGCTGTTTTCAGTGTGCTTTAATTACTGTATGTTGCTTGATTATATGTTA
This sequence comes from Mohoua ochrocephala, assembly GCA_013398855.1. Lineage (NCBI taxonomy): Eukaryota > Metazoa > Chordata > Aves > Passeriformes > Acanthizidae > Mohoua > Mohoua ochrocephala. Next base: position 195,582 of record VZTA01016007.1, on the reverse strand, counting down.
TGAAATAAACTTAAGGTTATTCTAGATTGTTAAACGGTGAGCTAATATATAACTACTGTGCTTAAGATGAGGTTTTTCAGATATGGTGGTGGGAATATTGGGAAGAGGAAAAGCTGGAAGTGCAGTCTCATTCTTAGAGACATACGAAGGCAACTTTAAGAACTGCCTCCTAGATTTTAAAATTACTATTTATGAGAAATATCTAGTAAAATACCATGAAAGTACTTTAAAACGTGCATAATCATAGAATAGATTGTAAAGATGTAACTCTAGGATGATTTGCATATGTGTTACTAATAGGCATCCTTTGCTGACAGTCTAATTGTACAATGCAAGATACTTCTAATTTGCTATTACCAAAGAATTTTTAAAAAATGCTCCTGTTCAAATTACATTTAGCAATAGCTACATTGCAAAATTACATGTATGTAGTTCTGTCTACGCATGTAGGTTTTGTTGCAGTGGCAGTGGTACTTTTTAATTAGCAAGATGTTTAATTAACTTGGTGGTCATGGGCAGTTTTATTTTCAATTTCAGCTCGAACAAATGCTAAATGAAAGGTTGTACATGGTGGTTATGTTAAGTTTGGTAAACAGACAGAAGAAAGCTAAGCTTTATAGATGACTTAAAACATCTGATAACAAAGGTATTTGATTGCCTTACATATTAAAATAAAAAAAAGTTGAAAATTTTCTTGAGCAAAAATTTTGAGTATTGTAGAACGTATCCTGTAACTGCTTTGTCTCTTTAAAAAGATATTTGCAGTAGTAACTGATCTAGCATTGGAAACCACTAAGAATTTTAATATTGTTCATGTGTAATTGCCGTAATCTCTGGTCTTTGCAGGAGATGGTACTTAACATACTCAAGGTTTTTTCCCATGGTGTTTCTTTCTCAGATTGCTAGAATAAAGTCCATGTTTATTTCAGTCAATTGTACGTAGAAATAAACAGTTTACATTTTTAGTTGATGCATAACTTTTTCATTTGCTTTATCTTAAATTCTAGCTTCATCCTTAGTTAAATTTTGTGGTTATGTTTACATACTTCCCCTCAGATCTTTGAGTAGTACAGTGTAAGGAGCTGCATAGCTCTGATCACGAGCTACTTTGCAAACGGTGCAAAACGTATGAGGATAAATCCTGTATTGTGCCAATTTATTCCCCCAAAGATTTTCATCATAATTTCTTTTACAGTAATTTTTCAAAATTACTTTGCCAATATATTAACTCTCAGTAAGCTACCACTCAGTAAATCATATAGTCAAGATCTTTTCATTTTATGAGTTATTTTAATGAGTTTCTAATTTTTAAAGAGTTTTTCTTTGAAGTAGAGTAAGAGTATGGCTCAGCAGTGCCGATACCTAGGAGAATAAGGTCAGCAGAGGGGGGAGGGGGTTGGTCTTTTCCCTGTAGGCTAATAAAATGTGGCATTTTAAGTGCTGTAGAGAGGGTCTCAATTGTGGCCACTCTGGCAGTTAAGTAACTGCTGAGGGACGCTGAATATGCATTTTTTTCATTCAAACGAAGTAAAACAATTAAGAGTTCCTTCCTCTATGAATGTTACAAAATATAACATAGATGTTAATTTCCCTTATTTCACTATTCTTAGTGGGTACTGGGGCTTGGGTGCAGGTGGGAGCCTTCTCTTGTTCCTTTTAAGTTTGATGCATTTTACAGCAGTTGTTAAGTGTCAGCATCTCGCTGCCAAGTCACTAAATGGTAATTCTTTTAATTTTTTCTTAAAAGTAAACTTACTGCTCGTTCTGTAAAAAATCTATTAGTGGCATTTGGACATATAGAAAGTTTGAAGTCTTCTAGATTCTTTAGTCACCAGATAATGCTTTTAATAGCATAGTAGTGTATAGCAGTGTATAGGTGAGATTTTAAGACATTTGAATTTAACTTGTGTTTAAGGTTGGTAAATATGAGTGAATCAGCCTGGGGTTTTAGGTGAAAATATTTTCGAATTTAAAGCTTTTGTGCCCCAATGGGATTATTTCAGTGGTTGACTGAAAAATTTAGGAGAAGGGAAATGTTTCTTTTAACTCCAAACAGAGGGAATTGAGTTGGGAATTGGGAACAGAAAAAGGAAAAGATCCCCAACTTTAAACATCCCTCTGATTATGATTATCATGAAAGTGAGCTTTGCTTCGAGATATGAGCCAATGCAATGTTTTCATAATTTAATAGGTATTTATTTTCTGAGTAGTAAGTGATTTGTATTTCTTAGAAGATGCCTATAAAGACCTGGATCTATCAATAAGTAACTTATTTGCAGCGTTAGTGTACTCAATCATGAGAAGTTTAATTGCAGTTTGCTTCTATCATTTTTCTTGACAGCTGTTGAAAAAAAATAATGTGGTAGATTTGGATTTATACTGACTTTCAAGGAGGAGATATTTGTTCAAAAGCAGTCAGGGAGTGCAAAGATCCATGCCAATATTCAGAATTCGTATTTCCCTTGAATGGAAGGTTGTGATAAAATGGTACATGGTGTGTTTTCATTGCCTGTTGAAAGACTTTCATGCAGTTAAAATAAGCATTTTGATGGTGGTTGAATTAAGAGTTTTTGTCAGTCTCTTCTCATCATGGATGATTAGACTAAAACGTCTGCTTGTCTTGACTTGAGATCACCACAGCTTCAGATAACATGCTTTGTGATTGAAGGTCGAAATATTTTGAATTCTAATAGGCTGCCAGATGAATTGCTTGAAATAGACTGTAAAATTTCAAGGCTTCCTTTTCCATCTGCTGTGAAAAGAACCATTGGGAATGGTTGAGCTTGATGATCATAGAATTACGGGATGGTGATTCTAAAACCCTCAAAGGGAAGTTGCTATGGAGATCTAGTTCCAAACTGTGAAATGATTCACCTCTGAAAGGCTTCAGGGTCTGAGAAGCTGAACACATCATTGTTCAGGTGGTCATTGGTTAGGAAATTGCTGGTGCCTGTGTAATCAGCACTCCTGTGGTAGTTAACGATCTAAAAAGGTTTGTTCTGAATGATGTGGGACAACAGCAATGTGCATAAGATGGCTTCTCTCAATCATAGTTTGCTCAGCCTGGTGCTTGTAAAAATATAGTGAGCTAAATGGCAGAGAGACTAACTGCTTCATTGAGGAGGTCTTTTAAAAACAAAATTCTTTTTCTGTGATGGATTTGACATCTAAAGTAAAAGAAGAACAACTGTTTCAGCTTAAAAAGCTGTGGTTAGATGTTGCAAAAGTATCATATTTATATATTTATTTTGCAAGGAGCAGAATGGCAGGGCTGCATATTTCTATTTGCTCCCAAGCTAAAGGAGTAATACAGTTGGAAATAAAGATTTCTACACAGTCACACCTTGGGAACGTAATGAAGTAGCCTTGATATATTCATATTACTCCTTTTCCATCCCCCCTCCCCACTATTAGGGCCTTCAAGGCACTCTGGCAGTCGTGGAAAAAACACCCTGTATATCCAGGATTCAAGTTAATCAAAGCATATGTTTTCTTTCTTAGTTTCTAATTTATTCGTGTGTTTTGAGGATAGGAAGAGGGAATATCGGGCCGATGTTTGCACACGTGCAGAAAACAATGCATTTTGTCAACTGTTGCTAAAATTTGCCAGCGGATTCTTAGATGACTTGAAAATTCCAACATACACACAAGTACTTAATGTACTTTTTCAAGGAAGGCAGAAGTCATTTGCACATTGCACGAGTGGTTAGTGGCTATAGCTGTCTATCTAATTGAACATAAAACATTTTCTTGGCCATATAATGTTCAATTAGAGAAGTCTGAGTTACTATTCCTTGCATACCTGTTCGGTATCACCCTTTCACAATCCTTTAACACAAGCTCTTAATGGTTTCTAGGAAAGAAGACGCCAATGGCTACTAGATGGTGCCAGATAGTTACAGAACACAATTGACCGTGTTCCACAGTGTAGTTGCCATTTAAGTAAATGTTGCTAGAAAGAAAAGTGAATGTCTGAGGGCTAGGCATTACTTTACTGAAATAATGTACAAAATGAGTTCTTTACTTCCCGTGTGACGGGCCAGCCAATCTATAGCAAGCAATTTATTAATTTTTTGTTGGAGTGTTTTTTTGATCATTATAAAGGAAGAGACTTAACATCCAAAACAAAATATTGGTATTGAGTTTTATGTGGTCCACTGTTACATTAAGATTTGAACATTCAACAGGAAATGTTGCAAACCCTCTTTATGAGTTTTAGCATCTCAGATAAGATGCAAATTATATATTACCTTGTGTTTTCAGTATTTCAGATTCTGTTCTAAAAGGATAATTTGATATTTCTTATAATTCCGAGCCTGTACTGTTATGCGAGGTCCTAAAAACTGTGACATCTCTTAATTTGTTGAAAAGTAAACATGTAAAAATAATAATAATAATAATAAGCTCTTAACCTAATGATGTGGCTAAAGCTAATGATATATTTTTAAAATTATTATTATAAGCTTTATTACTAGAAACCCATAGGCAGCACTCTTATAAAATTGGAATTGATTTGCAAAGGATAAATCTGGATTAATAGTACTGCTTCTTTTGCATTAAGTTTATGTTTTACATCATGAGTGTGGGTCAGAATGTCCAGAGGGAAGGCTTTATGATGAGGCACATTTTTATAAGGTAAATTTACTGAGAGGCATTTTGATTTTGTTTTTAAAGCTATTTTATTCACTTAGCAGCACTGCACTTCATTGCAAACTTACATAGGGTCTATGCATACCTAATGGAACTGATAAAACAATATTTGTTGATTTGGATCTTTATCAACTCTCATTTTTGTTATACACTGGCAGGTCTTCCCTTAAGTATGTTTACTCCTCCAGACCTCCATTGTGCAACAAAAGAGATCCTCAGAGGAGAAACATTGAGATAATGGAGAATAAGGTTCTTTGTTAACGTGTGATGGGCTGAGTTTACAGCTCCTTAGAAATAGTCTTCTTCTAAATACTCTTCTGGTAAACAATGACTGCTCTGTAAACATGGCTTTCTTTTCCCTGCTCTGTCAAATTCTATAATCCATTTTTATAGCGTTTTCGTAAGGCACTGCGAGGGGTTTTGACAGTTGTGTAGGGCTGCTGTTTTATCATAACAAAGATGTCATTTTAACTTTTGGGATATTTGGAATCTACTTGGATAACTCTTTGTGGCTGAAAACTTCTTACTGAGTTTTTTTCTTGGTATGTATATATATCTTAAGTTATTGCTTTAAAGGCTTTTTCAAAAGAAGTTGCTGTATTGAAACAATTTTGTACTCTTTGTTGTGGGTTTCAGGAGGGTTGTAGTTTTGCATTCTGCGCTGAACTGAACTGCTCGTTCTCTGTTCATTATTTTGCAAAGCCCAATAACCTTCCAGGTTGTTGAAGAATGTGGAACAGGGAGATGAGCTGTCTGCACAGGAGTCAGAGTGGGCTCAGCAGAGTTTAGCGGCTTGGACTTCGGTGTAGCATTAGGAGTTCAGAGTGCTTCAGTAGGAGTACAATCATGGTAATGGCTAAGTGGTGCTATTCCAGACCCAGTAAAAACTTCAGAGCTCAAGTGGGTTTTTTATCTTTCTGCATCTTTGACATAATCAGTCTGTGACCCAGATAAATAGTCCATGAATAATTAAAATCCTTCCTATATAGCTGGTCATTCAAGGCCAGGTAGAACTGCCCTGTGGGTTTCTGCTAATGGCTGCTAGTTGCTATTCATGATCTCTGTAGATATATTGTCCTAAAAACGTAGTTATTGCTAGCAATTATGTTTTCTTATGGCGACTCTCAGAGATGCCAGTTAAGACTGACACCACAGAGCTTGACACAGTATTCCTAAAGAGAAGACCAGGATGACCGACCTTCAGAAAAAAAGGGGTAAAAGGCAGCACGGAGATACGGTGTTTCTGGAAGTAGTATGAATGCACAGTTATACATATATAGGTGCATTTCTACTTTCCAAATGGTTTCTGCTTAGGAGCCATGTTTTTGTACAGTGTAGATGCCATCAGATTGCAAATATATGAGCTTCAGTGTACTTTTGAGTAGGAGAATTGTCTGGATATATGGTGCACAGAGGCATGTTAAAAGTTATCCACTGATGTTTGTGACCAGACCTTCCTGTGTGCTGTATCCTTTACGCAGGCAGTGCTGCTGCGGAGCACTCGCTGGGGAGGGTGGAGAATCCCCCTTGTTCCTGTTTGCTTCTCTGTTCTTGACTTAAATTCACAAAGGAAGGTTTTCAGTCATTAGAACAGAAAGTAACATAAAATAGAACATGACTGAGCTCAGGGTGACGAGAGCACTTGTCTCTGAAGCAAGCATTTGCGTTCTTCAGCCTTTGAGGCTTCTGACCAGGCCGAGTTCCTAATTTGCCCCTTCTTCCAATTAACACAGTTGTAGTTTGTAAAAATCTGAACAGAGAGCTAGTTTTTCTTAGGGAATTCTCAAGAATTTATGTGGCATGCCAGCCATCTCGAAAAGTTTTACATCGAGTGCTGACCTTTCCAGGGTGTCTTCTGACAGTGAATCTGTGTGAATTACCTGGGTAACATGTGTTGCAAGAAGGGAAATTAAAGAGTGTGTCCCAGTCGCATCCCACCTATGTGGTGGGCAGTGCAGCGATAGTATTTAAAATACATAATTGAGGGCAGTCAGAGCAAGCCCTTGGCAAACGGAGGGACAAAGGGCTCAGAGATTTATCACTTCAGCTGTCAAATAATGTCCTTTACCCAGTATGACCAACTTGATAGCAAATCTCAGCAGGTGGAAGGTTTTGCCTGTGGAGTGTTGACTACAGCCCAGTGGTGCCAGGATGAAAGAGCAGTGGCAAGTAAACACATTTTACATCTGAAACAAATCACTAATATTTGTCAGACACATTCAAGAGTAAATGCTCTGGAGCAGGATTTTACGGATAAGCTCATTGGAGCGACTGTCTTGGTAACAACTTTCCTCTGATAAAACTGCTTGCATCAGGAACTGGATTGTGGTTTCTTCTGCCGACTCTCACGTCCTGAAGTGAATTGCTTTGCCTCAGTGTTTCCCGGGGAGATTATAATTCTCATCTCTGACCTTGTGCAGTACTCGCTTGACGAGTACTTTTATGCAAACGTAAATTCTTTGTATGCTTAAGAAGTTGATACTACAGTCATTTAGAATCCTGTATTGCTGCTCCATGCTCTCATTGTGTGTCTGCTGGTGCAGAAATAGACGTGCCCTTTTTTGTCAAATACTCCCAATAGATTTGATATTGAAAGAGCTGTTGTTCAGCTGCTATTTCAGACTTTTGGGGAGCGGTACCTGATTTGCTCTCTCCTGACTGGTGCGGTATTAGGGCTCAGCAGGGTAAATGTAGCTGCTTATCTTTTATATAGGTAAGTAATGAATTAAGTCCTAATACTGCACCAGTCGAGAAAGCCCAAAGCAGCTGCTTTTACCATCCTGTGTCTGCATAGCCATATGGTACACATAAACTGGGATGTTGTGTTCAGAGTCATTAATGCTGCACCTAATATTCTGAACTGGTTTTTTGTTGCTAAAGAATCAGCTAAACTTGAGAATAAAACCAAGTGTTTTAAATGGAAATTAAAACCTTTTCTTTTACTTTTACGATGCAGGTAAAACAAAATAATTATTGCCACAGTGACTGCTCGCATTTAAAATAAATTTATACATATTATTTTAAAAAAATCTAGTTAACTTTAAAATATGTAAGTTTTCTTGTCATTTAGGGTTCTGTGAAGCTGATCATCAAGAGGGTTGCAAATCATTGGCGGTTTCTATTTTCAGAGTTCCACATCCCAGAGTAATTTGCTTTAATTTCACCCAATTTAACCTATACTTCACACCATCACCATTCAGCTTTAATAGCTATGTTCTATGCATAAGAAAAGCAGATAAATGTCCACAATTAGACTGCGAGTGATTACAACTAGTTAGGGCTTTATGAAGACAAAACTTAAGGGGCTGTAGCACAAAACAAAGCCACAAAAGATGTCTGAAAAAATTCTTTCTTCAGAAGTCAAGGTTTACTACAGCGTTTTATTTAATGTTTTTTGTACTTGATTTTGCTTATGTTGAAGATGTAGGCAGGTGCACCTTCTTCAACTGTAAATTACTTTGCTTAAAGAATATTAGGTTTGTGTTACAGGTGATTAATTTCACTTGAAATTAGCTTGCAAGGGAAAACATGCTAAACCTACTTTATTTGTTGGTTCTTTGTTCACATGTGCTTCGTTTAAGAAGCTGTAAAATGTTGATTCTGACGGTGTTGTTTTGTCCTTCTAATCATAAAAATGCATAGTAAAATGTACTATCATCAAAGTTTAGTACATTCTGTAATGCTAAATATACCTGTGCCTCAGCAGTCAGAAATAGCAGTATCTTTTACTGTTTAAATCTTTGGAATACTGATGATAGCATGTCGAGCTAGTCTAAGTATAGATATTATTTACAATTTAATTTTTTTTGACACCTCTAGTCTTGTTTTTTCATAGCTCAAAGAAATACCCTACTTCTAGCTCCCCACCCAAGTTCCTGTATTTTAGTTCATTTTGTTCTCTCCCCCATTTCCACCAGTCAGTGGCCAGGTAGATATGATTGCTCATTTATTGCAGGGCTTATAACAGGGTGTGGATGGGTGCTGTGATGTGACGTGCTCGTCTGTGCCGAGCAGCTCTTTTTGATAACAGTCATTGAACGTACGTGGGAGAGGAAGTGCAAGTGCCAATTATTCTCTAGGTCTGGTCTGTGGTGGTGTTATTAAACATTCCCTTATAGTTTATTGACAAAAAATGCTGGTCATTACCCTAAATACCAATGGGAGTTTCAGCTGGTGATGCAGTTCAAATTCTGATCAAATTGTAAAGATCCCTCTTAATTACAGCATAACATCTACCAATACATTGCTTACCTTTTGTAAATGAATGCAAGATGCCAGAATGCTGTTATGTGAAGCTTAGTATTAGCCAAATATTTGGTTGCATTTTACTTTAAGGGTGAGGATAATTAGAGGAGTGAAGCGACTGGTATATCAAATATAAATTAATCTTGAAGATATTATTTAATTTCCATAATTGCAATTAGGAGCAGAATAAGGTAAGTTTAAAAGTAGTATTTTGATTTGGATTTTACCATCTCAGTGGCAGCTTGGAGCAGCTAGAAACAGTAAGGTTTAGGCTATAGGCAGCTTCTTCGTTTTTATGTCGAACTAGTTTTATATGCTATATCATAAAACTTTCAGTCCAATCAGCAACTACATTTAAATACTGCAAATTGTGGCAGCAAAACAATAATTCTGCTGATTAGCCCCTTTCCATTTCTTGTAAGTGAACTGTTTATGCTGTTGAGTACCTTTTGAAAAAAGAAAAAGCCAAAACAGCCTTGATTAGTCAAGGAGTAATTGGATGACTTGATTTTAGCAAGAGAATGAATTGGTTGATGATAGCCTGTAACTAAGTGTAGTGGTTCTGTTCAGATGAATACATAACATAGAGTCATCAGATCTTGACAGGTATAACATAAGCAATGCAAAAATTTCTGGAGGCTGAGAGGTAAATTTTGTCAAAGGAATTTTGAAGCTGATTTTTGAAAGAAATGGGAAGAAATGTGCATGCCATTAGATGATACCGTTTAAAAGTGACATTTGTTACGGCTGTCCTGTATACATATTTATGTGCTCTTATTTTTGCTTGTCAAGAACAGGTCTAGACTGTGTGTCCTGGCTGCCATCAAGACCTTACAAAATTGACAGTTCCTGCACTTTTGCAGGAGGAAAACAGAGTCAAGTTGCACATCTTCTCCATCCATTTGTTCTGTTTTCTGCATTTTTTAAATCCAGTATCACTTGAAAGAAGCGTTCAGAACCAGCTATTGCTGCATTATATCTTTAATGCCACTTTAAAAATTCTTTTTGGCCTACCACGCTTGGGCCCAAACAGCCCAGATAAAATGCCCAGCTGAAGATGATCCCTTCCCCAAAACTGAAGAATATTTCAAGTTCGAAGCTACTGGCAACAGAAGAGGGAGCTGGGTGCGGCAGTGATAATTTCCAAGCTCCTCATTTCTAGAAATTTCAGCTTAAATCATTATTTTGGGGCTGTTAGATGGCAAAAGTGAATCCTGCTCCTGGATAGTGCTTCACCGTCTTCCTGTCTAAATACTTACCTTGTTTTAATAGCAGTATCTGGATACTGCTAAAACATTGTGGGAATTTACCACAGCAGATGTTTACTTGCAGTGAGCCTGATGTTTCTAACTGTAATCTTTGTTCTTTTACACTAAAGGAAGTGACAAGGTTTTTTAGAGGTAGAGTGCAAATCCATCAGTATGTTATGGGAGATTATTTGGAAAAAGGCTCATGTATATAGGATACTTAAAATAAAAAATATGGTTTCTGTTCAACTTCCTTTTGACAAACCTCTGATAAAATTATAGTTTACCTCTGGTAGGATACGTGAATGAGACACCAGAGAAGTTACAGTAATTTTTTAAGTAATGAAATTACCGATTAGGGTTTCCCAGTCGACCTTCCTGTACTGCTGTATGATTAGCCTAGCTGTTGACAAACAGATGCTTCCTTGGGGAGATTCTTGAGTAAGTCTATTTTATGTACCTATTTTTTTGTCCGCAGGGCAGGTTAACTCCTTTTTCCTCTTACAGAAGTATGCCGTGGTTTGCTGTAGTAGAAAGAGGGCAGTTTTGGAGCACAGGCAGTATAACGCGAGGAAGCAGTCAAAAGGAAGGTGGTGTCGTTTGGGGTAATGTTTGAGAAATGCCAAATCCTTATGTTTTAAAAGCAAATGCATGGATGAAGACATGGGAAGTACAATGGATTTTCATTATATTCATTGGGGAAGGTCGTTGTCCTTAGGTCATACTGTCTTGAGAACACAGTGGTGTGGCTAGTTTTGGAGATGTTAATTGTAAATATACTTTTTAATTACTGTTATTTTAAAATAAATAAAGTAGTTAGATCAGTTTTTTGTTTGTTGAAATTCCAAAATATCACAACAGTGTTTTTAAAGACAAATTTTTTAGCACAACTTTGAAAAAATGGCTTTCTTAATGAAACCTTTGGATGCTAGACCACAGAGCTCAGCTGCCAGGAGCCTGGCAGGTGTGAGTGGGCTACAGAGGATGTTGTGTGAACAAGTTGCTAACCTTGTAAACGTCCCTCCTGTTTACAGAAGTTGAGGCCGTGTTATGTCAATAAGAAGACAGACATGGTGTGTTTGAGGTTCACCAAACTTAAACACACCTCGTCGTCAGAATGGGCTTTACCTCTGACGTATGACAATGTTTGCTGCTTCTGTTATTTTACAACTATCCCATTCTAGTCCTTTGCTTCCTCACCTGGATGCCCTGTTAGTATAATTTTGGGGAACCTTTGCTCCCTCATTATTCTACCAAGCTCTCTCTCAAGCTATAATCAGCTTGAGATCAAAACAAGACTACCAAGTCTGTTTCTCCTTCTCCCCAGTATTTTTCTTATGGATTCTGTTGTGATGAGAGGGCAGTATCAGACAAGCCAATCTGAGGATTTCTTTGTCAGTGTTTGTTTCTCATTTTTCTTCTTCAGTGTCCCTAAACTAGCTGCTATTGGGGTTTTTTGCCTGATACCCAAGACAGTCTTTACCTGTTCCTTCAGAAAAACAAAATTCTCATTTGTTTGCTATCATCTTGCATCTCAAGACCCACCTCCCGTTTTCCCTGCTTCTTCCAATTCAGCAGTTTTTAGTTCCATCAGGCTGCTTTTCTACATCAACTACTTAGGCTAATGCTACTGAGCGTTCATAGCCAGTGTCCACCTTGTGCATCTTGTCCATTGTACAGCTATTGCACTGTCTTTAATTGGACAGTGATGGGATTCCTAGTACCCCATTTGTTGTACTTTAAAATAAAGCTTTTGGGTTTTCTGTTTTGCTGCTGTGTATGCTGCAGGGAAGGTGGGACTATCATATCATCTTCCCTAACAAAAGAGAGATAAAGGCCTTGCTTGACAGAGGGATTTCACACAAAGGAGAAAGACAAAGTAATAAATAGCAATAAGTATATAGTAGTTAATGATCTATTTCAGGTAAGATTGGTAGAATAAGGTTATAGTTCTTAATTTCGTCATTGAAAGTTGTAAATAACGTGCACGTTTTCTTGTATGTCTTATTTATAAACTCAGTTTTATAAGTCCATTTTTTCCTACTACTTTGCCTTTCGATATAGGCAGTTTTTAAAATCAGGTACTAGGTAAAACATTTATCTAGTAGTTTCACTGCTAATTTCTCACAGCTATACTTTTTCCAAGAGAT
>VZTA01016007.1:91878-183264 GCA_013398855.1 Mohoua ochrocephala | reverse complement strand
AAGGTTACCACCAGTTCTGACTTGCTATGTCTGCATGCAGCTCTGCAGACCAGAATTGAATTCCCTACGGTGCTCAGTGTGATTTGTACCAGACCATCACTACAAAGCAGGCTGGAGGCTGGCATAATAAATTGTTCAAGATACATCCCACGTGGATATTGAGACAAAGTTATAACTAAGGCTCTTTCATCCCAGTAGTTTCACTCTGCCTTTTCCTTCCCTTCTTCTCGAGCATCCCCCTGTCGTGTCTCTAGCTAGGCTGTTGGTCAGAGGATGGTCTGGTGTAGGTTGATGACTGAAGCTGACACTGACAAACTCTGAACAAGAGATTCACAGATAGAGCTCGGTGCCTGTTGCCTTGAAGAATCTCTCATTTGTACCAAGATGTGGACATTATTGCCAGTTTGGTCTTCTGTGTATAAAGCTACCACTTTCTTACGGACTGTGTCTGCCTAAATGGGAATTCCTTTAAATGTAGAATTGGAAATTTAAACTCAAAATCCATGGCTTTAATGGAATATACAACTAGTGTTCATTCATTCCATGAGAAGAGTCAAGCAACCCAGTGAGGAGGAGAGAAGGCTAAAATTGTTGCCTCTAGTGGGAAATCATCAGCTCAGTAAGAGGGGCTTTTTACCCAAGCAAGCAACCGCCTGTTGCCAGACACAGGTCTCCTGTCATTGTGCTGCCTGAATGAGCTGCAGGACGGCTGCTGACACAGGCGTGGTGGAAGGAGGAGACTTGAAGAAAACTCTGGCAGAACGCTGGAGAGTCCATGGGTTAAAGCCTTTAGTGGACTGAGAAGAGAGCGAAGGTGAAGTGTATAGAGTCAATTTTATAGGGGTGGAAATAACATAATTAATTGGGTTTGGATGAATAAAGAACGATATTTTGGTGAAAAGGAATGGGAAGATGTGAAGAAATGAAGATAATTGCTAGAGAAATATTTTGCTGTTGTTGAAGAAAATAGAAAAGTACAACTAATACATAAAGCCGGTTTTTGTTGTTACTAATTCACCTTACACTTGCTTTTTCAGAAAAGCTTCGTTCTTCCTTAAGACCAAAACAAGCTGTTTACTTTACTGTTTATTTTTGTGTTCTAAATGCAAGACCTTCGTAGTCATGCAGCTTTTCTCCTGACTTAACAGTGTGAGGATTTTTGTTGTTTTTTAAACCCATGGCCACCAAATGCAGAAGGTTGTGAGAATATATTATTTACATGGTAATGGAGGTTTTCTTTCTCAATACAAGGAAGAAAGATAAAACTTTTAGCTGCATAAGTACTACATATCTGTTGAGAAGGCTGAGGCAAGTAGACTTTTTGTTGATCTGTGTGGTGACATCTTCCTACTTCTATCCTTTTTATTCAGTATTTTCCCTGTAAATTAGAACAGAGCTGTTAAACAGTTTTCTAGTGTTTGCTCGTCTGAACAGCCTGTATCTCATTCAGTCAGGTGTGCAAGTAAGGATTTATAGAAGACAAGGGCTGTGGTATCTCTTCCTTGATTGCCTGGCATTGGTACAGATTAGTGTGGAGTGTTTCCATTTGACTTTCCACACTGCTCTAGCAGCCTCTTTTCCCATCATGGCCTGCATCAGAGTTGGGTCCCTTGCTGAGGTAATTTTGCTTGTACCAAGGGAGCTCACTGATCATCTTTGGAGAGAAACAGTTAATGAGAGAAGAGGGAACTTCTGGTAACCACTGTTTGAAAGACTATTCATAAGTTTATGTAAAGATGAATTTGATATTTAACTATGTTCGTGTGCATTGATGTAAGAGTTTGGTTGCTAAAGCCAGGATTTTCGGTAAGTTAAAAGAAAAGATGAAGTTTAAGATGTGCACGATGACAAAGAACCCCCACAACTTTCTGTTAAGGAATATCAGTTAAGGAATTGTTTGTTGTTTACCCTGTTCCCTATCTTTTTCAGTACAAGAAATGTCTTGGATTTTTTTTCCTGTGTAAGAAATCAGTTGATTTTAATTTTGGTAATGTTCAAATAACGTTATTTTCATGGTCGATTTCTCATGCATATCTTGAGTATTACAGGCTAGGCATGCAAATGCTCTGAAAATTGATCTAGGAAGAAGTCATAAACTCTTTTTAACTGTTAATATTTTTATTTTTAAAACATGTATTGATTTTTTGGGGCGAGCAGGATTTTTTTAAAGCGATGCTGCTTATCTGATAATTTCAATCCCAGTTGAATTATGTTGCCAGATTGTCATCAGAAGGGCATGAAGTCAGCACACATGCGTCAGTAATATCTGGTTGTTTTAACCTTATGTTTCCAGTTGGCAATTTGAAATTATGGCTTCAACTGCACTTTAAATATGTGATAATAGCATGTGTTTCTAATAAGGGCCAGCACCATTTTGTTCAGATACTGTGAATGGTTGTCACTCATATATGACAAATGCACCTTCATCTGCTTCTTTGATGGCCCCCTAAAAACCATACCCTCAAATCAGGCCGATGAAATTAGCTGCTGTGTAAATTGTGTGTCTGAGTGGTTCATTATCTAATCACCGTCAGAACCACAGTGATAAAGTAGATTGAAACAGGGACGAGGTCTGCCAGATGATTTCAGGCCTTTTTTTCTAAGCCCTGTTTCCCTTGGAAACACTAAGAGTCCTTCAGAACTTCAGAATTCTTTGTCTAGAACTTCTTCATTTCTTAATGCGTGAAATTGGTCAGCCAGCGAGGTCTGCCAAGGTGATTTGTAAGGTTTTCTTTCCGTGATTCTTGTAATCATTACTGTGTGTATTAAAATGTTCTGCGATGTTCAGTTTAGCTACTGTGCTTGCTACTTCTAGGTTAGATATTGTTAAACACACCGGCTATGTTCAGGAAACTGCTCTAGCCTATTCCTTTGTAGGAGAAACTCTTAAATGCTGTAAGTCCTGTCCTGAAATGTCAAAGTGCTGTGCTTTGTATCTACAGAGAGCGAGCTTTGGCTTCTGGAGTTGATATGTAAATTAACACACTAAACAAGTACGATATAAAACATTGCGTGTGACACTTGTACATGGGCGTTACAACCACGTGACTTTTCAATTTCAAACTTTTTTGACTCATTATAGTATGTTCTAAATACATATTTCTTGTCTTTTTAGCTTAATAGGTAATATAAGTGTTCTTTTGTTTTAGGAGCATTTGAAGATGATGATATCACTCATGTTGAAGGAAGCGTAGATCCTGTTCGTGACATTGAAATAATACATGAAGAACTTAGACTTAAGGATGAGGAGCTGATCATGCAGAGCATAGATAAGCTTGAAAAAGTAGCTGTAAGAGGAGGGGACAAGAAATTAAAACCTGAATATGTAAGTACATGACCTATAGAAGTAAATCATTAAGTACTCTCGGCACTGAATTGAAATACTTGTATTGTTGGGTTTTCTTATTGATCCCACATGTGTAATACAAAACACTGCTACTATTTTTATATGTATTTTAAAGTAATTATTATTATGAGTTGAAAAAATACTAGAATGACTTGCTGTGCTGTCAGTGTAAGATTTCATAGATGTAGCTAATTGTAACTTTTGAAATTTAACTGTTATTTTCTTGCTGACACAGCTTTGTATGAGAATTGCCAATCCTTTGTCAAACTTACATCAATGTCTAGTTGTGATTCAAAGTTCAGCAGTCACTTCTGACTTATTCCTGCTGTTAAGTTCTACTATGATGTTGATATTAGTATTCCTGTAGCCAGCAAGTGAAGGTATTTTTTTTGATGTGATTGCACTTTGTGTCTTTTAGTGCATGTTAAATAAAGACTGCTAGTTGAAATTAATTTTAGAATGTTGTTGTGGAAAGCTGCTTAAACGAGCTCAGTTATCACAGGGTAGTAGTGGTGTTTCTTTGTAAATTAGTAATGTATAATAATTATCAACTTCAAAGTATGTTTTTTGCAAATTTTTATTTTACTGCCACTTGTCTTTTGAGTCCCCTACACTTTGCCAGTAGTCTAGTTATTTATTTTTCTTTGTCATTATATTCTATAAATATTTCAGGTGGTATATAAAATGCATTCTCTAATTATTACAGCAGTGTATCAGTGTGGAAATAGCTTATTTATGTCTAGCAAGTAAGTGTTAAAAAATACTGTTTTCTCAGATGGATTTTTCGATAGCAAGTAGTAAGAAAAACATTGTTATATTGGTGCTGGTAGGTTAATTTATCAGCATTGAAGTGCAGTGAAATTTGTTGGCCCTACCTAGTGTTTGGAAACAAACAGGAACTGAAAGTGAACATCCCCCTCCAAAACGTTCAGCTCCATGATGCAGTGTTAAAAAGCACTTCTTTGGTAGCTTCTGTTGGTGAAGAGCTAGTCTGCATCTGGCGTGAAAAGTATTTTATTCCTCGATTGGTCTAGGCCAGAGAAAATAGCTATTGTTGGATGATTTAAAGGCTTTCATGTAAGCCCAGAGAGAGAGAACCAGGTATGCTTCATTTAAGGTCTTATCTGTCGTGCGAACCCAGCCCTGGGTACATGTGGGCAGTGATTTTTATCTTATACAAAAGGTTTTCACATGCTTAGAGGAGCAGTGCAGTTTATGCCTACAGTTTCAAATAGCATCTACACAGTATTTCACCTTTTAATTCATCTTAAAGAAAGGGGCAAGCAAAAATCCCATCCACAGTGAATCCAAAGTTCATCTTAAGGCTAAATTTTACATTGGTATGACATGATGAAAATGAAGAGTGCTGTGATGCTGTTGAGCTTGAGGCTGGGGCAGTTCTCGCTTACTTTGTTGTGTGGCTGTCTTTGGAAACAGCTTTGCTCAGCTCCTTGTGGTGGAACGGTCCTGTCTAGTTTTTGAGTGTGCCTCTCTGGATGCTTTGAGGATTTTATATCACAATCTATGTTCTTCCTGTGCTAAGGAAGAAGTTGGCATTTTTGTGATTACAAAGAATCATAACTGAAGTGTGTTTTAAATGGAATTTGTAATAGTGATCGTGTAACTTAATGGGTGGTAGCTACAGTTATGTTTGTATGACAAGAGTTACTCATTTTTTAACTACAGGAAGTTGGTATGTGTTTGAAAATAGAAAGTGTCAGATTATTCTCATATTAAGGGACACAGTAAGTAAAAACCTGAAATCTAAAAATGCAATTTAGATTAATTAAAGAAAAAATTTCACATCTTTGTTATTAGTCTGTCTTTACCCAGCTTCAGTTTCTCATCCATTTCTTTGCCTCTTCCTTCAGTCTCTTTACTATTACTTCATCTGTAGTTCACCTGTCAAAATGACTTTGTCACTTTGTGTTTGTCACTTACACTTCCTGTCATTTCTTGTGTTTTTTTAATCCTGTTTTTATGAACTCATGCCCAGAAAACATCAGGTTCTTGAAATCGTGTTGCTCTGCCAGTTCTGTTCCCAATAATAGCTGTTACACATGACCAGTCTCAGCTGAGTTTGTCAACAACAACAGAGGTTTCAAAGGCATTAAGTTCCTTTGTTTTGTGGGAAGGGGTGGCTGAACAGAGTGGGGAGGCACCAATTAATGCTTCCCTTGAGACAAAGGCTGCACATAGGAGCTATAGTCACTAGGGAATTTCTTCAAGGAAGTGGTGTGGGGCATAATGCCTGTGAGTCATGCTGATCTTGGACCTTCTTGCTTGCCTTCCCCTGTGACTTGTATGCTCGAATTCTGAGGTATACACTAGACTTCATAAAATGGACTTTTTTAATGGTGAAGGCCTGTTGAAAGCTCTTTTCTTCTCCTGGTAAATCAATCCTTAGGTCCAGCTACGCAGCTTCTACAAATAGGTTTGTGTAGCTGTTGAGACTATAGCAGCAGCTCTTGGACATTTCCAGCCACTACTGGGCTGGAAATGTTCATCCACTGGGTTGTGAGGCACTCCTGTACAGTTTGCCTTGCCTCTTTCCCTTTTAGGTTTTGTGTTGCAGAGAAGGCCTGTGGTTGCATTCTATATCATATACTATAATATAGTATAGCGGGATTGACTGTGCAGTAAAGGACTTACAGGTCTGGGAGGGAAGCCATGTGGGATGGGTGAAAAAAGCATTTAAACATTGTGCCTCCTTCCTAAAGTGGTAGTCAAATGTTAGGAGTGTATTTTGGCTGTTTGATCAGTCTGCACTTCCCAAATCCATTGCATTCTGCATTTAGCTTGTCTGTCACAGAGAGAGTTCCCTGTCCAGCACAATTAGTAGTGTTTCCATGCAGCTTGCAGCTACTGTTCAAGGCTTGCTCTTTCCAGGGCAAAAATAATCATTAAGAGACAGTATGGCCTGAAATTAATACTTTTTTTCCAAACAGGTTGTCTTCAAAAAAGGGGAGGATGGGACAGGACTGGGAGAGAACTTCTCAGGATTTGCCTTTTTAAATTATTTGCCAGTATAATACACGGCCATTGCTAATATTCTGTTCTTAGCAATGTTCTTCCGTGGCAGAGATGTGGAACAAACAGCTCTTGTCTCTGCACCGAGCGTTGCCAGTCATTTTTCCTTTCAGGAAAACTAGGAGGTTACGAAGGAAAAAACTTGGTATTCGTAGATGGTTTTGGTTTTGTTTTTAAGCACAATGTTAAAATTTTAGTGTCTCCCTTTTTTTATTGTTTTCTTTCCCCCATTCTTTTGGGAACAATTCAAGGTGAAGACACTTGGGAATGACTTAAGAATTTCAGCTGGTTGAGAGTTATAGAACCCACTTTTCTTGTTTCATAAATATGAATTGTCTGCTTTAGAGGATTGGCTTTATCAGTAAGCCACCACAATTGTAACTTGATAGTCTGAAATCTCCAAAAGGTTTAGGAGGAGGAAAATGGAAAATTGACAGTGTGTATCAGTTGACAGTACTTAAATCTGAGATTTGTACTTGATTGCCTGCCTTCTGGCATGGTGTTATAACTTGTTAATTATCATTTTTCCCCTGTCTAAGCCCACATTGCCTACAGGTGGTAAATTCACTTTTGTGCAGTGACCTGGCTTGGCAGTTGAATGGTGTTAACTGTTTGTCCTGTCTCTCAGAGAATTGATTTCTCAATCCCCTGTCAGCAGAAATGAAATAGCTGACTGTTGTTAAGGAGCTATCAATGAAATAATTTTCAAGTTCTACTTAAAAATCAATGGCACAATATGGTCCAAGATCACCAACATGTAATGTTGACATAAGCTTGGAATAGCTTCCTTTACACGTGTATTGTCTGTTTTGCAAGTATTCCCTCTGCCTTCTCAGAAATGACCCTTATCACTAAGGGTACTAGTCTTTCAGACTTGGTATACCTTTATTTTGGCTATAACCTTCTGAAGAGATATTCTAGAATAGAAATACTCCTGTTATTTGCATGTATTAAAACAGATCAAATATCATTTCAGAAAGCAATCTGAGTAATTTTGATTTTACATTTTAAATCTGTCTGGTGCTGGTATATGCAAAGACACGAGGTATTGAGTTAAACTTTATTATTAGCTTATTATTCATCTGTCATTTTGGATAGCAGGGGATTTCAAAATAAAATTCAAATATGTATGACTTTATAGATCAGAATGTACAAATTATAAAATTAATTTTAAAATGTTTTTTAATTAATGGTATTTTTCAGTTTTGGGGACAGAAGTCTTCAAGTTAATACCATCTAATACAGATAAGTGAACATTGATGTAGGATTCTCTCCCAATACCATTCCAGCCTGATTCAGTTCTAGTCCTTAGAAATTGATAGCTCTGCAACTGATAGCTGTTCCTTCAGCTCTTTGTTCCTGCCCAAAATCTTGAATTTCAGCACGCAAGAATTGTTAAGGTAACAGTATTGAGAGATATAAATCTGACCACAAGGGTATCGTTTATAGTTGAGTTGATGCCGATTATTGATGTTAGTGATATGAAGACAAAATCTTTAGGTCAGAATCAATGTGCACAGTGTTTGAACTTCCAATTTTCAGTTGAAAGGTGGGTTCTACGGTAGATCTGGATCAGCGTTCACTGCATTTGAACCTCCAGTGTTGGGTTGAATGGGATGCTTTCTCAAGTCCTGCAAGATACATGAATTCCATTGTAAAGTCTGTCATTTAAAAAATAAGATTAGTTTGTCAAATCGAGCACGTTTTGTAAGAGGAAAAGCAGTTGCTGTTATGAAAAGAGCAGTTAGAGACTCCTTTTTAGTGTAATGGTACCAGAACCATCTAGTGCATGTTCAAATTCAAAGAAAGGCATCAAGCTTTGTTTTGTTACGATACTTGCTCTCTGCCTATGGTCCTTGTATTTGTCAGCATATATGTACTATGAAGGGTAAAGCAAAGTCTTCCTAATGATATGTAGCTTTAATCCCTTCCGTTCTCCTCCCTTACATTTAATGTCTTGGTCCTGTCCCGAGAATATAGTAACTGTTTGAAAGATGTTCTTTTGTTCATCATTTGTTGTTAAAATCACCAGTGTGGTATGGGAGATACCTCACATACAGCAAAGAGCTGGTCGATTCCGTTTCTTCTCATTACCAATATATACTAGATGAAAATCTTTCCTTCCTGCAATATTCTGATGAATGGGATGGTGCCAAGCAGAATTCGCTGACCTCTTGCTGCAAGCGCTTGCCAGAGTTCTCACGGATGGATGAACTCTTATTTCCTCCAACTGATGATGTCAGTTGGGAACGTTCACCTTTCTTTCATTCCAAGTTGAAGATAAATACAGTGATGAATCGTATAAATTTTTTTTGCCAGTTTCTTTGGTCTCCTTATGCGAGGAGAGTTTGAGAGGCCGGTTTGTTCCACAAGAGATGGAAAGAAAGGAGCAGTGTACACGTACATTGTTGACATACTCTCTGCTGATGACTTTTACAATTGCTAACTTAAATCATAGGGAATCGAGAAAATATTTATATTCTTAATGCATATAATTATGCCTAAAATCTTGAGTGGACCATTTACTGTGCTTAATGTGGTATTTAGAGGAAATTAAAGTTCATTCTGGAGAACATTTTGAATGTAGCATGGCAGATGTTTGTGAATTGATTGGTAGTAAAGCCTGACTTAAAAGTTCATAACGTGAAAACACACGTTTGGATTTTTTTGATATTATCAGTAGACAACGAGAAGTCAGTGCTTAAATACTTTCTGTCAAGGCTGATCTTTCCCGTGTAGATTTGACAGGTGGCTTAAAGTAATTAGTTTTGTAAATCATGTCTCTCTGGGTATGTCTAGATCCAAGCCATTTTAAATTCTTTGTGCATATGTCAAAATAATACTATATACGAATAGTTATAATTCTGAAAAAGACACCTTTTTCATTTGGCCTAATTCACATCTGCAACAAATGCATTCACACATGGATTTGTTTGGAAATGATTGTGTGTAGGCTAATGCAATAAGAAAAGTTTAGTGAAACTCTGCAATATACGTCTCATTTTACTTTTCAGTGCAATTTCCCTGTTCTGAATTTCTGACCTGCTGGAAATAACCACTTGTAGATAGACTGCTTTCTGGATTCTTGCTGGCTTTTTTATTTGAGAAGCGACAAGTGACTGAGTTGTTTTATGTTTAATGCTGTAGAGCCCACAAGGATGACCCACACAGGAGAATTTGGGGATTATTGACATGAATTGCATTGCCTCGAATGCCTGTAGGATGTTTTGGGTGAAAGTGCTTGTTGTGGTTCATAAACATTATTGGCATCTAGTTCTAAGTAAATCTTATATCATGTACAGCTTGTACTGGCTCTGTGAGAAGGTATTAAATAGAAGAAAGGATAATACACTTGTCCTAAATCCATTACTTGTCCCATTGTATTTTTATTAAAGTCAGTGAGCAAGGGAATTGTAGGAGATTAGACATTGTTTTGTACCACAGAGGAGCTCATTGTCACTCCAGTTGATGCAGTACCTGGCTTGTTCTCTTTCCTGCACCCAGCTGCTACAGCTTATTTAAGTACTTACCACAATGAAAAAACATGATCTAGCCTTTTCTTTAAACTGCAAAATTTGTCTTAATTGCCCTTTAAAATACCACTGGTTTTAAACAGTGTTTTTAGCATAAATTCTTACAGTGTCACTTCAGCCTCAATTTTTTAAATTGCCAGAAAACCTCCAGGAAAAGCAGAGAGCTGAGGCATTGCTCAATAGAAGTGAAAAGATTTCCAGGGAAAGCCGTGAATGGAAGGACCGTGGGCTCGGTGCACTCCATACACCTCATGTTAACAAGGAAAATTGTGTGTACTCAATAAATTGCTCTTGGTGCAGCGCAGTTAAACTAGCTGAGTACCTCAAATGGCATTGTTCTCTATCTGTGTCTGAAAAACCATCACAGAAATTTTGAAGGCCAGATGGAATAATAATTATCCAGTTTGATCTCTCACATATCTGAACTTTATTCTTACAGCTGTGGTTAAAATGGAATGTATCTCTTACAGGAAAAGTTAACCTTGATTGAAATATTTTCTGGCTAGAGATAAACTACTTTTAACTTGTATAAGCTATGCCAGTAATTAATTATCTTTACTGTTTAGAAGTAAGACACAGCTTTAGTCTGTATTTGTCAAGCTTCAGCAGTCATTTGATTTCTCTGTGCTAGTGTGAAAAACCCTGTATAGGTGAGGTTTTTGTTATGTATATATAAAATGCAATAAGAATAAAAGCATAGAATTTAAGAACACCAAGTCTTCGTGCATAAGCACTTTCTCAAAACCTCTGATTTTTCTCCAGTTTTTCATTATTTCAGCAGAGATAAATGTAGAATTATTCCCGTTGGACATTAGGCTATTTATATACTCCAAGATTGCATTAGTCTTCTAGTTACAGTACAGTTCATTTGCTTGTGACCCTCCAGGCTTCTCAGTCACTCTCGCAAGAGGGAAGTCATCTGCTGGTAAATACTGTATCTACCTTCCCTTTGTCCCTTGCCCAGCAGTGTATGAACTTCAATGTTTTGTATTGAAAAGCACTGTTTGCTTTCACTAAAACTGTGTGGCAGTTCCGGTCCCTAGGTAGGTTCCCGTTCTTAGTGATTTACTGTTTTCAGAATGTATGTGCCATTAACATGGCCTTTTTTGGCTGTTGAAAGATGATAACCTGTGAAATGCAAAGAGTTCGTTTGGAGTGCCACCAGAAACACGCACATTGGGGTTTTTATTTGCAGTTGTATTCTGAGACCTACTGGTTAGGTGGTGTTGACTCCATTTGGTGTGTGCAGTGATTTCTTAAAGAAACACCTTCTGCCACTGAGCCAGATTCCTTAGGGAAGTCAGGATATGTTATTCATACACTACCACCTTCATTATTGCTATGCAATGGTGTTGGACTTCAGTACGAAATGAGAGGAGCTAACTGAGAGCTACAGATAATGTTTTAGGTACTCCTTGTGGCTTTTCCAAGCAGCAGAGCAGTGTAAATGATAGAATTTTAGACGAAACATTTTAATAAAAAGTATTTAACTGCTTTTGAAGTTTTATGGGGAGATGGTAAGTTTTTACATCTTGGAAGTTTTGAAGGGAATGAGTAAGGTGCTGAAAACACTCCATACTTCCCTTGGTGGGGGAAAAATCCCTACTGTACTCACAGTTACTCTGTAGTAGTGGAGACTTCTGCACTGCCTGCAAGATCACAGGGAATTCACTTGCACTTTGAAGTGTGAAGTGATAATCCTCACAACTGCTTATTTCTTTATTAAATTTGCGGAAGTTAATTACATGCCCTGCTAATTTACAACAAAAAAATCACAATTCTCTGATGCCAAGTAGGCAAGTGAGTTTTCCAAGCTTCAGTTTAGTCCCTCATGCTGTAAGAAGAATTTGGCATTGGCACACATTATTACTATCATTCATCCAGAAAGTCTATTAATGTATGCACATTTTTCTACACAGTAGTGTCTCATGAGTAAGTCTTGGTAAATCTGCTATATGCAATTTACATGTATTTCATTATTTTATACTGCTGGACTTACTGTTAATGTCCTGCTTAGCATTTGTGGGTTGACTACTTGTGGTCTTTGGAAAATGAGAGCAGGACATAAATTAAAATCACTGTGTTCATATGTGCTAAATGAATATAGTCAGAAATTAACTGATTTTTAAAACAGTGATATTTGATATTCATGAAGTTTGCTGTATTTCATATGCCTTGACAACTGTAAGCAAATTGGAATTTGGAGGGATTTTTGGTGGCTTTCTGAATAATTCCTGTTATAATGTTGCTAACTGAAAAATGAGAGTACCCCTCTCATCAAAGAAGGTGAAGTGGATCATTCTGCTGGGGACGGGTTGACCTCAAAGTGTGCAATTGGGGAGGCCAGATCTAATGAAACAAAGTGGATCATTGCTCTGTATTCTGTTATTAAGCATTTCAAAGTTTACCTGAGTAGTGATTAAATGTGTTTAAATGAGTGTTACAGTGATAGAGAAGATAAAAAGTTTGGGTTATATACTCTTTCACGGGTCCTAAATAGAAGCAAATAATTAAAAATGGTGCTAGATGAGAAATAACCTAAAAATGCACTATTTGCGTGTTTGAGTATTGTGGCAGCTGAGTTAAAAAGAAATATGTGGAAACACTTGCCTTTCTTCATATTGTCATTTGTATTTAACAATTTCTTGTTAAGGAGTTATATTAAGTCTCCTTTCAGTGGAACACCACCTCTGATGCAGGGGAATCTAAGTTCAGCTGACCCGTTTTTAAGTTTCTGGACTGTCTGCCTTACAGTCTGCATGGTGTGGCTGCTGCCCAGATAGTCCATCAGCGAACTTCTTTGTGTCTCACTGCTTCATCAGCTTCATACAAAAATGCTGTATTTGCTTACGAGTTTCCATCCTTTTATGTAAAGAAAGTTTTCCAATACTTTGCCAACTTCCCTGTAAAACCAAAATAAAATTGCAAGTATACGGTTGTCAGTTCTCCCCAGCATATTCAGCTGTAGGTCAGCCTTACCTGTGGAAATTGTCCACGTGATCACTCCTTTAGAACAACAGTTGCAAACAGCATCAAGTCAGGTATGTAAACGAGAACTTTTTAAAATGAGGTCGGTGCCAAAATGGATTTAGATCTGTGTGTCGCTGTAAGTAGCAAATGAATGTGGAGGAGAGGTTTTGATTGACAGGTCTGTGCTTAGATAGGCTTTAGAAAGGCCAAACTTTATTTGCTGTGTTGATGCTTGAAATTTTCTGGGGCTTCTGTGTTATGTAGCTCCCCTTACAGTGCGATTACAAAACATTTCATTTCTGCTTAAGCCTAAAAGTTTGGCCGTGGTGACTTGAGCTATATTGGGGTTTTTTCTGTCAAATTTTTATTGACTCCAGTTCATATGTAACAATGCGTAGCTATTGTGGGCGAAACTGTTAATGCTAAAAGCCATGTGGTAGGTGCCTACAGAACTAGTTTAAAACCCAAAATAGTGTATAACCAGAATTCCTTCACTGCCGAACAGGAATCTTGGTGGTTGTGTTGATTTTTATATTTATCTATTTAAAGAGAAGGTGAGGATAAAGATCTTAAGTGAAAAGTATTTACTGGTAGAATTGCTTCCCTTATCTTGTTTATACTGATTAATTAAAAAATAAAAAGCACATAGGGTTAAAGATAAGATGGTACCACTGTTTTCTTCTTTATGTGTAATCTTGTTGCATGTCTCTACATAAGCTGTTCTGGCCACTCATCATAGTAACCAGCTGGGCCATTTCACCTGCTGGAGCCATTAAAGAGGACTCTCTCCCCCTAGATTAATCCCCTCCGACATTAGTTTTTTGCTCTGACAACTGGAGCAGGCATTCAGAATTTGCAGGTGGCCAGTGTGACGCACATAATTGCCTACAATTTTAGGCAATGAATAAAAATGGTCTACATTACTTGTCAAAGGTTGTATATGCAGTGCCAAGTGAGATCTATGGGAAGCCTTTTAGGGTTTAAAGAACAGTTAATAGCAAAGCTGCACAGTGCTTTTTTAATCATAATGCATTTGTAATATAGCACTTTGATCTTCTCCTTGTAGGAAATGGTGTTATATTAGCCACTTTTAAACATTTATGAGTGAAATTCAGTTATAGGAGAGTAAAAGTGATTATTCTTAGGCAGAACATGTTAGATTTCATTAAAAGTTTTAGCTTGCCCCTTCCTTGTTAAAACCTGTGGGGAGTCCTGTTCCTGGAGGGTTTCAAATCAGGATCTGAAGATTTAGAAGAGCTTTTTCTTTTTTTTTTCTCCACTAAAGCTACTGCAAGACTAGAAAAGACGGTAGTAAATACTGATGTTATTTGTGGTTGTTTATAAATGTACTTCAACTGCATAGCATTAAGTGCAAAAAATGTTGTGTGCTCAACAGTTCAGGGAATGTTTCCTTGTATTTTAAAGATCTTAATGCTCAGTTGCATCAATTACAACTTAAAAAAAATGCATTATTTAAAGCATGATCATAAATTATCTACAACAAAAAATAGGCGACTCTAAAATGTACTACTCCTAGAAGAGCAGAGTTTGACCTTTCAGACCCAAGAGCCTTTTATTAACACCTGCCTGTAAGGAGAACCGTGCCACACGCAGCTTTCGGATTCACGACCACAAAACTGATGAGGAAAGGCTTGAAGGGTTCAGTTTGTGTCACTTGCTGTTTGCCGTTTCCATTTCACAGATGATTAATCTTTCTGTGAAGAAAGGCCAGAGAAACAAAGCACATTGGGCTCTTCCTGCAGTTACTCCTTCTGAATGCACACTAGCTTGCTAACTAAAAGGCCTTTAGATTTCCTGCCGAGAGAGATGTTCTGAAAGTGAATGCAGCTGGTTGGAGGTCACCAGTGCAAGGCTCTTGCCATTGTGTAATGGAGGCTTTGGCAGGTTTCATTTTGGGGGGGGAGGGAGAAGGTGTTGGCGAAAAATTAATGCGGAATAAAAAGGGCTTTGGCCATTTGAATTAATTTCTTGAGGGTGGATCATCAATAATAGGCTCCATTTCTTTTGCTCACAATTTAAAAAAAAAAAAAAGATATTTGCTGTGTTTTGTCCCACCCATTCCCTTTTCTTAATGGCATGTTTATATTGTACGTGGTCTCTCCCGCTGGATGCTGAAATGTTGCTTCTTACTGAGTTTGAAAAGCAATCTAAAATGTACTGATTTTTACATATATTTTATGAGCTCTGCTGATGTTCATGATGACAAGAGATGATACTTGAGTATTGTGTATTTAACTTTCTAATTGTGGGATTTGGATGCCTTTAATAATCCATATTGCTCTTTAGCGACTTTTAAAGCAGCAATTTCTGTTTTTTCTGGGAGAGTAAAAATTTGTTTCTAAAAGGTATTATCTAATTTTTAGCTTATGTGTATGTTTTGAATCTTAATGTATACACGCCTTGTTTATGGAAGAGAATAGTCTTGATATCCAGCTGAGTTTTTGACTTTGGTTTTTTTTTTGATCTTGCGTAGGACGTAATGTGCAAAATCAAGACATGGGTAATAGATGAAAAGAAAGCTGTCCGCTTCTATCATGATTGGAATGACAAAGAGGTAGGCTATAAATATTATTCCATGAATTGACTTCTAATTTTGCTACCTGTTACTCGTTCTTTTTTAAGTTGGTTTTTTTTTTTTTTTTTTAGATTTCATATTCATAGTGTATTAAATGTTAAATTTATTAGCTGAATCTATGCTTGTCTGTGATTTATGTATTACACTCGAATTCTGTAGCCTTCTCAGACATGCCATGAGGAAAGTGATCATAAAAGGAATTCAAGTTGATATAAACTGTTTTAAAAATTCTCCCCCTCTATTCTCACTTCCAGATTGATGTTTTGAACAAACATTTGTTTTTTACTTCAAAACCGATGATCTACTTGGTTAATCTCTCTGAAAAAGACTACATTAGAAAGAAAAACAAGTGGTGAGTGTGTACAGGTTAAATGTCTAAATTTACATTTCTGTTTCACATTTTTCCGTGGTCAGTAATTCCTTGCACATTTAGATCACCAAGGATATTAATTAAAATAGCAATATGAACTAATCTTGCACTTCTGTTACTTGTTATGCTCTCATTGAGTACAGTGCATATGGTGAAACCTTAACTGAAACTGCAGAAAAGAATACGCTTTCCTTCCTTACATTTTAGCATGAATCCATTAACTGCGAAGAAAATAGATTTGATTTAGAACTACTAATTTAAATAAACATATGGCTTTATCATGTTCTATACTGCTGGTTATCTGAACAACATCTTTTTCATTCCTAAGGAATTAATTGAATGCCAGAAGACTAAAGCTATGTGAGTTGCACAGAAGTCTTTCAAACAAAATTGCACATTTTAACATTACTCTTCTGTTTGCAGTCGGGTGCCTGGCTTTTTTGCCACTGCTTGCGTGTTGCTTTTGGTTTACAGGCCTCTTTTGATGGGCTTTAATGCCATGAACGGCTCAGGTTTTAGTCAGGTATTTTTGACATCAATGTTGTGACTCGAGTACGTGATGGTTACAAAATCAGTCTATCAGACATTCAGTGAACTGGATGAAGATCCAGTCCTAACATGGTAGGCATATGGTGGGAATCCGCTGTTGAGAAGTGCAGCATTTAGCATGTCATTGGAAGCTCTAGATGGCATAAATACTGCTCTGTGGAGGAGGGAACAGATTAGGTAGTTAGTATATGATGAAGGAAAATCTATAGCAGTGTGTTTAGTTTAAAAAAAACCCGACCAAACAGCAAATCTTTTCTTACAATTCAGAATTTTAAACACCGTACTTGTGAGATACTTTGAAGATGTATAAATGTATGTTTGTGCACAGATATATGCATGTAACTCATCCAAACAAATCAAAAGTATCTAAAGCGGAATATCTGAATTCTCCTAAAGTACACCCTCTGTTTCTCCCTGTACTTCATTAAGTACTTAGATGCACATGGTTTCAATTTTCCATTAAAAATTCTCATTTCCATATGATATCAAAGAGTGAGAAGGCTTTAAACTGAAAAATAAACATTCATAGACTGGAAGCCAAAACAATAATTAATGTCAGATGGTTAACTCCAATAAATCATTAGAATAAATTCTGGGAAATTACTGCAACTAAAACTGTCCTTTTGATACTCCAAGACATTTTGTGTTGGTACTAAAGAACAAAATTTAACGTATTTTAATAGCAAACCCTCTCAGTCCCAAACACAGACTTCAGAATAGACTTGATAAGCAATATAATAATGTAAGCTCTTCATATTTGGCCACATTTTGTAATTTTAAATTAATTTGTTCCTCTAAATATTTTTGGGATGTGACAATTTGAATATAAGAAGTGGTTCTACCCAAGGAAGTATTTAAAATCAGGATGGTCATATTCGCTCTGTTATTGTAAGGTGATACTTTTTTCAAAGTACAAATACTGTGATTTCTTCAGGTTTGCCGTAGCAGTACGGACGTGGAAGTTTATGTGAAAATGGATGAGTCAGTTTCCCTGTCCAAAAAAGGATCCTCACACCTGTATTTGGATGATTACAGGTAGAGCTGACTGGCTCTAATTGTACAGTAAATACCATTTCCCAGACCCTAATGGTAGCCAGACTGCTTAGGCGACGCCAGTCTGTGATTTAGCTGTCGCCAGTCACCCCATGTTTTTTGCGAGGCTAGTTGTGATGATGACATAGTTAAACCCAATTGAAAGCAAATCTTTGGATAAATTGCAATTTTTAATTTGTAAAAAATCAGATGTTTGAGTTGAGGAGTCATATAATGAAACAGTTTAACTGTTTCTATTACAATTAATGATTTAGTTTTTAAAAAGTGTACCCAGATCTCATGGATGTGAGTGTAATTGTAGCTGAAAGATCAAAGCCTGGGTATCTGAGTGATGTTCCAGAAGAGAATTTACCACATAGCCATTTTCAGTACAGTTTCTGCCTCCTGCTGTTCCTATTTTCCCTCAAGCTAGCCATTGACTACCCCCTGTGCATCCCTGCTCGTAAAAAATGATTGAGGAAGTATTTGTCATGTATTTATGAGTGGGAAACATTGTGTGATAGGGAAAGGCATCTACTAGAACCAGAAAGATTGCCATTTCCTTTCCTTCAGCTACTCTGCCACAGCTTTAAATCCTCTGTTTATGCAACATAGCTTTTATATTTAAGAGCAGAATAAATGTTTTCTATGAAGGATGCTAACGGTAGGCTTCTGTCATTTGTGTGGTGCAAGCAGATGTAAATGATTAGAATATATTTTACTGTTAGATGCCACTTCATGATTTTTGTTATTATTTTGAGGGGTAGGTATTCCTATTTGAAATGCAAGCCGCATTTAGTCGTAGTCATTCTTCTCAAAAAAGTTTATTTCTGAGCTTAATTTGTAATATTACTATAACAAAGGTAGCGTTAATGCAGGAAATGCTCAGCCATAAAATGTTTTCATCGGACTTTTGCAACTATAAAAGTGTTGAAAACAGCAAAGGAGAGGAGAGGCTTTTTGATTTTGGGTGAAGAGGAAAACTAAAATTGTCTTTGTTTTACTGGGTCACTCTTTCGGAATTAATGAACATTTTAATTGTTAGTTAAAACACACTTATATTTAAGTGCCAACGTGTTATTTTTCAATTCAAGAAAAGAAGAAAACACTGTGAAAGATAGGACTATTGTGTGTTTGAGTAGGTGTATTGACCTTTTGAAAGATGTAAAAACTGGAATGGCTCCAAGCAGTTACTTGCTGGTTTTAACAATGTTGAATTAGTCATTCAGTTGATTTATGATTAAGACCTAGCCCCTGAAGAGAAGCTGACATGGCAGCTGTGTTAGTCGCACTTGTGTTATGATCAGATGACAGTAATCTTGATGTTTGTGGGGGAATCCACTGAAACCATTCTTAATATGTATTGCTGTGCTCTAAATGAATATTTAAACTCTTCTTTTAATAATTCCTAATTGGTTTTTTTATCTGGATCTAGTACCTTAACCATGGTATACACGTATTCGAGTTTTACCGTGAAAATATTCAAAATAATGATAATAGTAACCACAATGATAATAGTAACAGCAATAACAATAATACCACCTATCAGTTAAAACTGCATTCTGAGTCACAGGATGTCACATAAATCCAGGATTTCAGATTTATCAGCCCTTCATCTAATTAAAGCCTTACATTTTAGTCTTGCTAAAGAGGGTGCTTCTAGTGGCTCATAGGATGGATGCCAGTTACGAAATACATTGAACTAATGAATGAGTGAATGTAGTGGACCATGCTTAGCATCGCGTTTGGTTTGGTATTTTTGACTGACTTGCAGCGAGCACCAGGAATACCGTGTATGTTAACACCACATAAACTGATCTTTTGGCTCAACTTCTCAGGTCCAA
The DNA here is from genome assembly GCA_013398855.1 of Mohoua ochrocephala. Lineage (NCBI taxonomy): Eukaryota > Metazoa > Chordata > Aves > Passeriformes > Acanthizidae > Mohoua > Mohoua ochrocephala. Next base: position 163,994 of record VZTA01016007.1, on the reverse strand, counting down.
TAAAGTGAATTTCATCCTATGCCTAGACTGTAATTCAAAAAGCCAGTTATGCTGCTAAAGATTTTCTAGTATCTCTAGCATTGTAACTAAATTGTCTGAGACTTAATTATGGACTTTTGAACTTTGTTTTCTCTAATACAATGCAGGCTTGTTGAATATCCAAATGTATGCTAACATTATTCTTAAGGGCTTGTTTCTCAAAATGTTAGAGTAGGCATTCTGTTAGAAATGTTGATCGGTGTTGATATGATAGGGGACTTAGTATTTTGCTTCTGTGTATTGAGAAAAGTGACATAACTGTCATAATAAATAAAATTTTGCTCATTAAATTTTACAGCATTTAATAATGTTCTTAAGCTAGAAGAGGTATAATTAGGTCAGATGAAAGGTCTATCTTTTCTGGTATCATGTGTCTGACAGGCCACTAACAGATGTTCAGGGAAGATTATAGGAACAGATTAAGCAAACAAGAGTATATGCATCCAGCTTCTTGCAATCTGTTATTGTAGAACTGACTAAGCCAGATATGATATACTTGTGGTTAATACTTTTTGACTGACTTCTATTCTATAAATTTAGCCATTGACCTTTTGAACCCAAGTATACTTTTTGGCATCCCAATATCCTGGAGCAGGGACTTCCACAGCTTAACTATGTGCTGTATGTAGAAGTACTTCCTTATGCTTGTTTTGGATCTGCCACATCATAATTTCATTTGATGCTCCTTAGATCTTGTATTAGGAGAGTGAATAATCCTTTTCTATTCATCTTTTTCATATTACTTCAGATGTTCCGAATATTTTTTTGTAAAAAATGGACAGGGTAGGGAAATATGGCATGAAGAAAGAAATATCGAGGGTCAAGTAAAAGGAACACTCAGTAGGTTTGAGTATGAATTAATCTGTTTCACTCAGTCTTTCGCTTTTAAACTAGTAGGAAACAAAGTTATAAATGGACTTATTTATTACCATTTATGGTAATAAATGGAGACTTGGAGTTCTTGGTTGTATTTCTGCAGGTATGGATGTTTAGGCGGTTACATTTTATTCCTATAAATGTATTTGAGAAATTATTTGTAGAAATTTTAAAATCGCAAGTTGTAATGCCAAGGTGGTATTGAGATGTTTTCTTGACATAGCTGCATAATGATTTTAAGATTGTCTTCTATGCTGACAAGTTCAGAAAATAATATTTTTAAAAATATATTACAGCTCTTGTTCCTGCCTTACAACTGAAATGCTTTAAAAGAATATTCGGAGATGATTTATGTTATCTGGATGTAAATAAAGTTTTGCACACACAAGTTGAGAAGTCAGATATTTAAAGTTAACCAGATCCAGAATTTAGGCATCCTGCTACATCTTTACTGCCTGACTGAGAGAGAGAGTGTCTTACGGCTCAGGCTGCTGAAACTAGAGAGTTGCATATGTTTTTCATAGAGCACTCACCTAGTGTAGGAGGGGATAATGCATGTTGTTTGCTTAATAAACAGTTATTCTTTTAGTGTTTCTTATACAAATGAATTAATGAATACAAATTAATTAGTCATCCGTCAACCAAATGCCATTCTTTTTTCTTTCCAGCACTGTGTCCTGACATTGCCAATAGACTTCTTGTAGTCTTCTGTTTTACCAATTCCAGTGACTTTTCATTTAGTTGTTCTGTTTATCCCATACTTTTTGCCCCACCGTTTTCCTAGCTGACGTGTTCTCCATTGGGTCTTTGCCAGATTCCCTCTCCCTCTCCTTTGATTTCATCCCATTCTTGCTGGCTTAGTTCCAGTCCAGTCCTTTGGTCTGGATGATTTCTTTCACCAGACTTCCTGCTTTGCTTCGCTTTCTTTTGCCTGCCCCTCTGGAGTCCCCTGTCTGTTTGAATGTGAATGCATATTGTTTGGGTAATAGCAGGTGTTGGGGACATGTCTTTAAGCATGGAAAGATGGGTCCCATTCTCAGCTTCAGTGTGTAACCTCGCCCCAGACACAGAAGCACCTTCCCGGAGTCTAACTTCACTCCTTAACTCCAAGGGCGTTCACCTTTCGCCCAAGTGGGATGGTTTATCTCTGAGAGCAAGTTTGCTCTGTGCCACGTCTTAGTTCCTAAGTATGAGGACAGTAAAATTTTTCAAATAAATTGTTTATTTATGTTTTAAAAATGGGCAGTGTTGTATGGTGAAGCTTTTTTCAAGTGTAGGTTGCAAAGTCAGGAAATAAAACCTCAGTAATTTACTTAGGATATATTGAGTTTTGAACTGGTAAAGAGAGGGGTAGTCATAGTAGAGGAGAACCTTCTGGATTTTGGGAAGGCCTGTCCTGGGCAGATAAAGGTACCATCACACTATGCGTAGAACTCATCAAAGGCTGCAGACTGTAGAGAGCAGGGTGAGCAGGGAAATGAACGACAGTCTCTGGTGTTCTGAGTGAACGTGACAGCCCAGCGTCCCACAGCACCCAAATCAGCCTAGCACAGCAGCCGTGACCCACCAGGCCTCTCGAAGCCTGGGAGCATCCCTGTGCACCCGGCTGATTGTACAGTCAGGGCAGTACAAAAGAGCTGTGCATTAACACTTCGGATCAGCGAGGCTGTGCTGAGTGAAAGCAGTTACAAGCAACTTCTCAGCTTCATTGCTGTGTGTATGATCCCTGTCTTATCAGCTGCATGTCATCCAAACCTCCCTTTGAAAAGTTCGGCATTGCTTCCCATCTTCTCTTCCTTCTCTCTGCAGATGCTCCTCTCAGTGTTTTTAATTTTTTGTTTTGGCTGTCATCACCGTAGTTTCTGATATGTTTATACACAATTCTGTGGGTTCAGTTGTAATGTTGAACAACAGCAGCTATGAGTTTGGATGCCCTACCACTTTTATAGTTGGTTTGTGTAGTCTTACGAGTTGCTACATGCTAATGATGCTTCCTTTAATCTGCCATGGCAGTTGAGCAATCAATTAATTGGTGTGATATTTTATTTAAATGGTTGGACTTTCATAGGCACAATCTAAAGTAACAGAGGCTAACTTGCAACAGGCAAAAACTTAACTGCTTAAAAAATTATCCAAACCTGTGCAGGGTAAGAAAGGGCATCTCTATTAGTATGTACTGTCTGAACCCTTTAGAAGCTTTGTTTCTCCCTGGTCTTCAGTAGAAATGGGACTTCGAATAAACATATTTGTCTCTTTAATAAACACATACTGCTTAAGATACAGAATACTGAGGGAGAGAATAATGTTGCATTAGATTCCAGATCAGCTAATTACACAACTTGGATTCATTCAGTGTATAAATAACATGAGCAGCAGATACAGGGTCCTCCACAAAAAAGTGGTACGTGCTGACAATCTCAAAGACAATGATGTAAATTTTGTTGTTTATTGCAATGCGACGATTCTGACTCTGGATGCATAATGTGGTACAAAATCCTTTTTGAACTTAGGTCTCGTTTAAAACCAGAGGATGCTTAAATTGCTCAGAAGCAAACCTGAGATGCAGAGATGTCTTTTGAGTATAAATTTTGTTACTGTGTAGTGGGTAACTGTTCTTCCTTCTTCCCAGTATGCTGTGTAAAGAGCTTACTTCAGTTTTCTGCTGCTTACTTTCCACTGTGGAGAAACTTGTGCTTCATGCCTCACTTTTCTTCACTATTTCCCTGAAAGTCTTGGTGCTGATGAAATTGTAGACAAAATTCTTTTGGGAAATGTTGTCTACTTTAAAATCAAGTTACCCCATAAAAATATCGATACTGTCTAATAATTGCATTTTTTTTCCTGGAGTGTTATCAGTGATTTATCTCCTGAGTGATGTCTGCAAAGACACTGTGTTCTGTCAGTCTTCTTTTTCAAAGGGCATCCAAACGGGCTCAGTCATTTAAGTGTTTGTTGTGTGTAGCCGTGGTCCCTCACTGAGCAATGTTGTCACGGCCTTAGCTGGCTAAGCAATGCTTCCCTCTTATTTAGGGTAGGTTAGAGCATAGTTTTGACAGTGTATAGTGTAATACAGGTTTACTATGTTAGTTTTACTGGCAACTAAATGATTTTGGAGACTTTCAGTAGCTTGATACCTTTTTTAATACTCGTTAAGTGAGATTTTTAGCTTCGGAGTGTCTCATCTTGCTTTTTATGTCCTATGTTTTTAGATTCAGACTAGCTTATATGTAGGAGAATAGGCATTTCTCTTTCATAATACTCCAAGACAGTGATCCTAAACACTGAAATGGAAAAAGTGAAGGAGAAACTGTGCTTTACTCACTTGTCTGTGTTACAGATTGGAAGAAAGCAGGAAGGTAAGCACCTTAAGACCCCAGCTTTCATATTGAGGACCAGATTCTGTAATTTACAGTACGTTTCAGTCCAGGGTTGTTAGTCCTGAGCATCATCAACACAACCTCATCAACAGGTCCTCAGAAATGTTTGGAGGAGGCTAGGGTACTGACCACAATACCAGTGCTGTCATCTCGTTATTGTATCATTATCTCAGATGCAGATTTCAAATCCTACTTCCAGTGGTAAATAGTTCAGTAGTGAATTTCACTCTTACATATTTTAGAGTAAAGCAGTTTGACTCTTCATGCAAGCCTGTAGATACTCATGTCAAAATCCCTTACACATTTTAAGATCCTGATGAGAAACATCATTAGTAATGAAGAACAGACTTTGTTTCCATATTCTTTTGGGCTGTTGAATGTTAGAAGCACAGCCACCTTCACTGCAGTGATTTCTGGCTATAATAGTGATGAAGGAATGAGAATAAAGTAAGGTGAAATAGTTTCCTCAATTAAATTTCTCAGGGATTAGGATTATTCTTTGATTGCAAATGAGTGTCTACATCTTCTTGGAGACTGAGCTTTGTTCTGCTGCATTTTTCTGTTTATTGTTGATTTACAAAAATACTTTGTGATGCAAATTACAAAGGTCCGGTTACACTTCTCTCCTTGTAGTTAAAATGCTATCTCCTAATATGCACTAGTTTATCAAGTTACCTTTTTCTGATTTTTTGGATGTGAGGGGAATTTTGGCAGAGAAAGAAGTATAAAGACTGATCTGCAATGCTGTGGTTTCTCTTATGAGCTCATTAATGTCCCATTAATGAGCAGGTCTTACACTAGAAAGTAGGATTTGGGTTTTTTTAAGTTACTGAATATTAAGTTACTTGTTTCTTCTTATTAGTTTATTAAGCCCTTTGCCTTTCAGAACGAGTGAGCATTGTTAGCCTGTCTTTGTCGACTGGACAACATAGAAGTTGAGCATAGTCCTTAAAGCAAATAAATTTCTCTTTCAAATCGAGGAGAAAATAGATACTATGAGCATGTGTCCCTATCTGTTGGATCACTGTTATTGTATCTGACGTGGCATTTAAAAGCCAGCAGTTGTTTTTGTGGGGGTCTGTTGGGAATCTGGAAGATGGAGAGGAAGCTGTTGAATGACTTGCGAGGTGAGTGGCTGTGGTCTCACCTGGTGTGATGGGAGTAGCTCCTGCTCTCTGTGAGGATCTGATACCTCCTTGCTGCCTGTAACTGGTGGGTTTTCAGAGGAAAGATAGTCCTTCACTCTCGTGTCAGGCACATCAACAGTTGTAATAACTGGCAGATGAGCTTTGATTTTAGACATTTTTTAAAGCGAAAAACCATTTGATAATATTGTCTTATGTTAAGAAATAACAAGGGAATACACTCGTATTGCTTTTGGGTTTTTGAATTGGGCACTGCAATCAATATTGCTCTAATACCACCTCTTAAACAATGTCCCAAAGTATCTTTCTTTTCATGGTGTGAGAAGTATTTCAGTATTGCAGTTGTTTGATTTGCAGACAAGTACCTGTATACCCCTCTAAAATTCTGCTTATTGAATTCATTTCTTGAAACATTTCATGCTACCACTTCCTACAGAATTGTGTTAATATCTTTAAGTTCTCATAGTTGAAGCTAATTTTATTTCACCTACCATTATTTCTCTCGTGCATGATATTTGAGATACCTATAGGGTCTGGAAAAAATACTCATCTTGAAATTGTTCCTTGTGAATGGTCTGCAACATCTCCTTCTCTGAGGGAATATGTTGTGTAACATTGTTCTGTTTTCTATAAATAGGAGCTATATGGAAACATCAGGCAATCAAACATGTTATAAATGGAAAAATAATGTTTGGGAAGGATGACTCTTTTACACGATTGGAAATGTAGGCTCCTCTGGCTTTGGCACCCTTTTTTAAAGTTTCCTTTTTCTAAGTCGCTTATTTGTTTCACAATTGACGGGCACATTTTTCATTGATGATTATTTTGAAAATCTGATGGGTTTTTTAAAAAAAAGTTTTCCTTTTAATTTTATGTTTATTTACAGCCCATTCCTTTGTATTAAGTATATGGAAATATGTTTTCATTTAACTGCTTGTTTTTCCCAAGAAACATATCTTACCTTCTAAAGTTTTGGCATAGTATTTTATTTTCACAGCTAGAGTTTCTTCTAATGACTAATATGGATGACTAATGTTCAGATGTTGATAGTCACTAGTCTTACAGAGGATGGAACCATGTATCCTTGTCTTGAAACCAGGAATAGGTGCATGTTCGTGTTTAAATTGGAGAGGAAAGTTTGTACATTATATATGTTTAGTTGAAGAACTGTCAGATGAGACATTGAGTATGGGTATCTTATTATCCTTTATATACCAATGCTTGAGCTTAATTATTGTTAATTTGGAGAGAAGTAAAATAGAATGTAAATCCAAAGAATGTTTGGGATTGTCTGTGCTCTGGTATTAGTTTCTAAAGCCTGAAGAGATGTTTAGAAGATAAATGTTTGAAAGAGACTTAAGTGCATGTGCTGGTTTTGTACTTCATTTGGTTTAATCAGATTCATTGTATATTGAGTCTTCCTCTTGTTCTCATGCATTGGCACAGTAGTACATTCCTGAAGCGAAAATGTATTTAAATCCAAATGGCTTTTATTAAAGAAGAAAAAAAAAAAAAGAAAATAAAATCTTACACCTAATACATTGAAAACCTGCACAATGTTGCCGATCTAAAACATGTGATGGTACTTCCAGCTTATGTTTTATTTCAGAGGCTCGTTAAATGCATACCTGTTTTTTATTTAATAAAATCTTTATGTCCCAGGATATTCAGATTAATGAAGTGTGTATGCATGTGCATGTGTGTTCGGTTTCCCCTAGGATTTTCAAAAATTATTATTAGTAGTATTATTTAAAAATAACTTTATGGAGGGTAAATGTTTGTCTTTGGCTCCCTCTATCTGCCTGTCTCTACTTGTCTTTGTAAGCTAATGCTTTTTCATAACTTGATCCATCATAGAGATTAGAGTCAGCAGATAAGATGTCTACAAGTATTTCATATGGACATTTGGTAAAATGAATAAATAGGTAGAAATACGGTAAAGAGACATGGAGGACTTTTAAGAAATTGAGTTTTCGAGCTTAAAAGCAAGGTTAATGTCTTTGTGCTCAGACAGTATCTTCTTGAGGTACATTTCCATTCCATTCAGAGTCTAATTTTTGTACTGGGTTTTCATAAAGACGCAGCTACGTGATCAAAGTACAGCAAATAGAAACATGGGTTTAGCTGCCTGTCTTGCGGTAGTGTGTGGTGTCTGATAGCCTTTTGTTTCTGGTTTCTAGTTATGTTAGTACCCCATTGACATAGAAGGTAACTGGATTGTTCTATTAGTGATTTCTGACAAACAGAAATGATTTGATATGCTAAAGCTATTTCTGACAGAAGATAGAAAGTTTTGACAAACATGCATGGCACAGCAAGTGTCCAATTCTAAAGAGCAAAATAAATGCAAACCACCATTATGGGGAACACAAACAGCCTGAAAGCAAGTTATCAGTAAGCAAATAATTGTTGAACTGTTATGAATGGAATAGGATGTTGAAATAGGGCATGATTGGCTGATGTTACATATGTCCTTGATTACCTTCCTTGTGCTTTTATCCTAATAAGTGACATTCTTTGTATTCCCTTGGATGGCTAGACAGTCTGACACTGAAGAAGAATAAATATTGCATGTGGTACACATTAAGCTGTCATCTAGGACAGCATTTATAAAAAGTAACTAGAAAAATTCATAAGAAATTCTGCAGTGCTACAGTTTCCTGGCTCCAGTCATAATTGTCAAAGTTCTTGACACATTCAGGTCTTCTGAAATGATTTGGGTTTACAGCTACTTGGTGTATGAATAATTATTAAGGATTCATTTTTTCTGATAATGCAGACTGTTAATGTTCTCAAAATGATGCATTTTCATTGAAGACCATGGAGTGATTAAAAAAAAAAATACTAGTGTTGTGTATATAGCTAGTTCTCTTGCAAACAGTCAGAACTAAAAGATGTATATGTATAAAATAAAATTAAGTGATGAAATTAAAGAGCTCTTTTTCAAGTGCTGTCTTTGAATCTTGGTAGAAAATTCATTATGAGCTCATGTATTGTTACAATTATTCTAATTTGGAAATGGACCTTTTTGTGTAAAATATCAGCCCTCTGTTTTCCTCCACTGACTTGAAATTAAGACTCAAAAGCAACATAGCAGGATATCATCATCTCTGCAAGGGCAATGGAGAAAACCCCTTTTGAACTATCTAAGCTGATGAGTTAGTGTTTGAATGGTAATTATTTTAATCTTTAATTTCCAGAAGAGGGAAGCATAGGAATTACATTCTTCGTACTCTTAAATCCCTGAATTTCTTGCGATGACTTGTGTATTGACCAAGAAATAGTCAATGGCTCGTTTGCATTTCTGTGTATTTATCTGTTGCTAACATCATACCATGATACTCTCTGCAGTTTGACACAAAACTTCATGATAAATATTTTAAAGGCTTCTCAGAGTTCTGTCACTTGACCATGTCATTGGAACTGTATACTGTATTCATGGTATAACCTGGGTTTGCTTCAAATGAAAATGCAGCCTTCTTTCATTATTGTTTAGTTCATGTGGTTGGGGTTTGGGGTTTTTTTGGTTTGGTTTGGTTTGGTTTGGTTTTTTACTGAGTTAAGAATATCCCATTAGGAAAAAGGAAAAAAAGCCTGTTACCACCTCATCAAGTTGCTTGAGGATTAACATAATTTTATAGGTGACATTGTGCTTATTCTCATTCCTCTTCCAAGTAGCCTATCACTTACAAGATCTCATTGTGAGTAGCTTGGAATGGGAAAATAGACCCATTGGCTCTTTCATAAAATTTGCATTTAATGTTAAACGAAACTCTTAAAGGAGTTCTTAGAAAAGTGTTGGAAAAAAATCTGTATTCATGTGAAGGGATAAAGCTGAAACACCTGTTTAGGTTGAAAGAAGTTTTCTCCAAGTATAACACTACTCAAATGTTACAGGTAACTGTTAACTCTGTGGACCACTACCGAGCACAAAATATTTGCCCAACTGGTAAATTGAACTGTAAGCCCCACTGTGGGAAATTGCTTTGCTGTGCTCCAAACAGCAGTTATCTTAGTAATTGTACCTGAATTCTTTTGTGGCTAATAGACAGTTGATGTCCTTCTTACCATGACAGAATTAGTTTATTGCAATATTTTAATTGTAAAAATTTCAGGTAAGATGTGTTCATGTAGTTTGAGATGGGCTGAGTGTGATTTTTAATTGGCGCTCTGAGAGCGCTGGGGTTTGAGTTGAGAACGTGCATAACCCCGCATTTCACATTCTAAACTGGCACTCGCAACAAGGAGCTTATCAGAGCAAATTGTCTAGTCCATCCCCTTCCTCACTCAAAACCTAATGACCCTTTATCATCATGGTTTAGATTGCTGGACACAGATGTGAGAAAATACAAGTAATCTACAGGTAACTACAGTAGCTGCACTGATGTTCTCAGAGAACTGACTGCTGGGAAGATAAAAAGCTTCCCACAGAGCCTGTGACTTTCCAGCAGCAAAGCACATCATGAGCTCATACATGAAGTTTTATTTGCTGAAGATTCACAATAAGATGCATTAGGACATTCAGCAGGGTCCCTTCTTAGATGAGCACAAGAATTCAGTGGGGTTGTTAGTTGACGCACTAGTGCATGGCTTCACACTAAAACTAGAAAGTGCAACAATACCAATAACGGTTCTTTTTGAGAACACCACAAACTGCAGTTGTAATGTATCGATCTTAACATAGTTTATTCCTTGTTAGTAAGTCATCTAATGTCATTGGACTTTTTTCCATGTTATGGAAAGTATTCAGGTGTGAAGCAAATGTTTGTTAGGAAAAAAAGCTGCTGGCTGTTGAAATACAGTTAGCAGTACATGCTAGATACGAAGAAGTAAAATAGAAGTAAAGCCTTACATGAAAAGACTTGTGTATAATTAATTACCATCTTTTTTACTCAGCATTTTTTGTTGTAATCATAAAGTAGATCTAACAGTCTCTGTGTTCAGACATTTTGCCAAGGAATGGGAAGGAAATAAAATATTCTTCAGATAAATTTCACATACCCTAAGGTTAATAAGGTAATGATCTTGTTTACTATTTTTAATTTTTTTTTTTTTTTTTTGTAATTCAAGAAGCAGTTTTTAGTGATTCAGTGAGGTTGAAATGTATCTATTAAACCATATGGGAATGATCAATGTGAATCAGTCTGTCCGCACTTTCTTTTTCTTCTAAAGTAACTTAAGTATAAGCAAGTTACGTAGAAAAAAATGACTATGAATGCTTTTTTTTTTATTCCCCTTTTTTTTTTAATCGTCTGTAAATTTGGGGGTTGTGAGGAAAGAGATAACATGGCATGAGAGGTACAGGTCATCCAGAAATGATGATTCACAAGGGGTGGTATTAATTATTAAGAAGGCAGTAATAAGCATTACAGTGGTCATCTTTAGAGAAAATGGTAAAGCCTAAAATGCCAGCCTAAGAAAACTTGTGAACAGCCTCCTCCCACCCAGAAAGAAACAAAATATAAATCCCACAAACAACATATCCCTTCCTCTGGTAGCATGAAGAAGACAAACTTGTGTTTATTTTTTAGTTGAAGTCCTTCTGCCCTGCTCCATCGCCCTCAGAGCTTCTGTGATCTTAGGGAGTTGCTCCATTGACCGTGGCTGCTGTCGGTGCCAAACCTTTGAGCAAGAGGGCTGGCTGTAAGGCTGTGCCTCTCGAGCTGAGCCCGTGACCAGAACAGCAGTCTGCTTCATTTTCTGTCCTATTCTTGATCCTCCACGAGAGTGAACTACGAGACACTCTGAAAACTATATGATCTTTGCTCTTCATTGCCTCTTTATGCCTGTTTTCCAGCTTACACCAACCTAAATGGTAATAAGCGTTCTCCTTATTGCAGAGCCTAACAGACACGCTCTAAGAAATTATTTTCTGTGATTACACATCTCTTTTGGTTCAAGTAAAATCATGCAGAAATGTTTTCTTTTTCGCTAGCAAATAGGACCTACAGGAAAAGGAGTATATATATTCCCTTGTTCTATTTTGTCTTTTGATTGAGGGAGACAAAAGAAGTAAAGGGCTATACGTTCCGAAAGAATGATTCCCCCCCCCTTTTTAAAATTTTAAATTAATTATGATGAAATCCATGTACAAATTGCAGAAAACATTTGCTATATCCTTTTATGGTATATGCTGTGTTTCATATCCAGTAGTGGCTTTAATTCTCAACTACAGTAGACGTACAGAAAAACAGAAAAAATGTTGGCTGTTGCAAAGTTTTGTTTGAGCTTTTTAAACTGAGTGATTAGCAGAAATAATGACCCTGTCAGCCTTAATCACATTAAAATGTGGTTAACATCATTTAATTTTTTCCACTTAATATGCAAAAATTTCCAGTAGATTTGCAGTGAAGGCCATTGAAATTCCATTAGAACAAGAATAAAAATTTCAGGCATCATTTATTCAGAGAGGGAATAAAGGTCTCGTCTGAAAACTGCTGAATCTTCCTATTAGAGAAACTATGAATCATTGCATTGAGCAGTACCTTTAACTTCTATAGTACTGAATCTGGGTTGCTTCTGAATGAATGGAATGCATTTTTAGCGTGGTGCTTTTCTGAAAATTGCAACATACAAGTTTTTTTTCAAATTCAGTAAGAGCTTTCTCTGTAAAGGGTTATTATGTAATCTCTTTTAACTGCAGTAGAGCTGGGGAAATGCTTCTGGTTTAAGCATCTCATCACTGTGAAGTTCCATGCTTTGCGTTATTTTTATTAAAGCATAAAAAAAGATGTTCTCTTTCTGATTGATTTATAATGTATATCTGAGCTTCCTTTGTGGTAAAAAGCAAAGTTGAGGACGTGCACAGCTACGACTAGAATATGTCAAATGAAGTCTTTTGCACTCTTGGCATTTCTTGTTGCAGGCTCCACAGGTTTGTTCCAGAAGTACAGATACAGTAACTATGAATGTGCTAGAGAAACTATCAACTATATCTTTTTCTGAGAGAAATTTTTGCTTTGAGGAAAGATACAGTATTGTTTAGTGTTACTATGTTTCAGATTGCTGTATTTAGAGTCCCATCTTTTTGTCCTTTTCCTGTGTAAAGAGAAGATTTTATCTCATAAGTGGAAGCACTAGAAGTACAAAGAGCTCTGTGCTTTTCTAGACTCTACTGAAGGACTTGTATCTAATATTTCTTTGTAATAGATATTACTGTATATATCTGGTAAGATACATCTTTATTGTGTCTCTGGTACTTAAACGGTACAGTGGATTGATTGTTTGTTTGTTTTTGTTTATTAAATTGGTATTTTATACCCGAGCCTTGTTTATTTTAGCCTATTACATAACTACTTTGTCCTCTTTTTAGTGGGAAAAATCATCAATATGCATTGGATTTGTGCAGAACAAATTTCAAAATGTCAGTATTTGTACGATTTATTTTTAAACAGAGTTATAAGAAAGTACAGTGGTAGATGTTTAACGTAATGCTAAATACTGTGAGATACACAGTGGTTAAGGAATTTTTCTTTGAAATAGCTGTTGCTAAATTTAAGAATTGAGCAGACCTAACAGGAATTTGGAAGTGCCTCTGTATGTTGAAGCATGAAGGAAACTGAGCAGGAAGTGGGTCTGTGACTAGGACCAGAACTGGTAGCCCTGCAAATGAGGAAAAAAGGAAGGAGGAGTGTGGGAGTGACCAAAGCAAGGGTAGGAGGGAGGTGTGGGTTCAGTGAAGAAGTGTCAGTTCTGTGGGTCTTGCTAAAGAGCCATTGGACCAGGATGGAAAGCTTTGAAGACTGGAGAGTAACACTGGGAGAAGAAAGCAGAGTGAGCAACAGAATGTGAAGAACTGTTGGATGAGAAAGTGGCCATATTTTAGGGAAAAGGGTCAGAAGAGACTGTACTCACTAGATTTTTCTCCTTGGAAAGCATGGCATGAAATTCAGAGGTACTATGTCTTTTTGTTTCTGTGCTCTTAGCAAGTACCTGTGACACCTTGCAGCAGAGCAGCTTCTGGTCTTTTGAGGGGCAAATGCTCACTGTAGCTCCATTAGCTCAAAGGTAGGTTTGTGTAATGGGTATGTAATGAGTACATTCAGTTTAGAATTCAGCATGTTTATTGGTTGCTTTTTTATACATTGGAAATGATGTGCTGCTATATTAAGTGTCTTAATGCTGTAATGGGACACATTTCAAAGTCAGAACATGTCACAGTGAAGGTTGTCAGTGCATTTCAGAACCAGTGTCCTGCCCTGTCCTGTTGTCTGCTTAGGGGCGTACCTTTCCTTTACAGCCGGCCTCGCTCCAGGGAAGGACAAGCTTACTCTTGAAGGTGCTGTAGGGTTGGTAGGTACGAGACTCCTGATGACGGGATTCCCTTTTTCTGGAGCAAAACTCGACACTGATGTGGGACTGTAGAAGGAAGGCCTTATGGTAAAGGCATTTTAACATGCCTGGAGATTTGGTGATGAGGGACTAGATTTTACTTTTGTTTCTTTTAGATCTCTGTGATACCAAGTAGGAAAATTTCATTTAAAATTTTTACACATTGTAAAATTACAATGCTCCTAATTTTCTTCATTTGACCAGTTAGTATAATGAAGTCCAGTGCTATTATTAGTGCTATTTTAGGAATTGTACCTTGTCCAAGTTCTGAGATGACTTACTGCCAAGCTATGATACAAGTGCTGCAGCCACCTCTTCTGCTTTACCTGTGCTGTCCTTGTGAGTGGTACTGGTAACTATGTATGGTACAATGGGCTACTTCTGACTTTGTTTACATGTTATTTTGGAAGAGCAGAACTCATGAAGTCTGGTTGTCCAGGAGTTTTGAGTCTTGTTTCCTTACGACAGCGATGCCGAATTTATACTCCTCCTCTAAAAAGCAGTGACATCAAGCACTGGACACAGGTAGCATCCTACTCTGTACACTGAATACAGGTAGCATCACTCTGACAGTCCTACTGCTGCTGGTCAGCTGGCCAGCGCTAGCCAAGTCAGGTGTGTGGGGCTTGAGTTCTTTCTGCCTTCTTCCCAGTGAAGGCATTGGTTCTTACAAAAGGTATAGGAACTTGATTTGTATGAAATTGAGTCCTCCTGTGCACTTCTGCATAGCGTTTAAGTACTTCTGAATTCACAAAGTGTAGTGTTTCCTTGTAACTATATGGTAATCCCTAAATTACTGTAATCCCTCCTCTGCATTCAGTACAGAACCAGTTATTGTTGGTAGCTACACAGTATAATGACTTCCATAAATTAATTAAGGTGGTGGTTTGTTTGTTTGGTTTTTTTTAACAGTAGCTGATTGTTCTGCACTTAGTATTGGGAGGCAGTTCACAGAACCTTGCTGCCTTGGGTTGAAAATGTTCTGCTAATTTCCAGCCTGTGTTTTTCCATGGATGGCTTATTTCATTGGTGGTTCAGGCAGCTTTGTCCTGTAGGCTAAATAGTATCTTATCTAATTGGTGTTTACCTCCTGTACTTATTTAAAGCAGGCATTATCAATTTTCTCTCTTTCTGTCATTTACATGAGGTTCCCATCTCTCTGATAATCTTAGACCTGTTCTGAATTTAGCTGACCACAGCTGCACGTAGCGCTCCGTATGCTTTCAGGAATGCCTTGTGTGCAGATGTAATGCATCCTGTTAAGCAAAGGGAAGCATTTCCAGTAGGATCTGTAGAGGATATTTGCCTTTTCCCTGTTGATTTGCCCTGGTGGCTTAGAGTTGCTTTGAAGAACACTAACCCAGTGTGATCTGCCTTCTATGTTACTTTCAGTTGATGATGATGACGACTTTCCTTGAGGAAAATGTCTCCTTGCTCCTGTATTGAACGTAAAATTTGCGTGTAACTAATGTTTGTGTCAAGGTCATTAATGTATTTAGCAAGAGCAGTCCTAAGTTTGATCCTGGTGAAGTTTGATTTAGTATCCTCAAAGACCAAGTTGTTCTCCTGTTATCATATCCAGTGCATTGCTCAGTCCTCAGTCTCTACAAATCCACTTTCCCCTCTTCTCCAGCTGAATGAGTAGTTTCACACACAGCACACTATCAAATACTTTATAGATGTATTTCTCCTGCACAGAAAATCATATGTCATATCAATGAGAGAATAAATTTATCAGGACATGCTTTATTTTTTCTTTTAAACCACATTACTTGTGTTTGCCCAAGGTTATTTTCTGTCATCATTTCTTCTTTGGTGGTGTCATTGCTCAACCAAACTAAGACTAAAATTGCATTGTGTATGTTGATTAGGTGACTCCTTGGTGGAGAAATGTGTAGACTATCATGTCCCAGAATAGCTGCCCAGTGTGATTTTTTTAGTATTTTTCCTTTGGCTAGGTCTACTTTTAACCATCTGTTACTTACAAGGGCTCTTCCCTGTTGAGCAGGTCTTTTCCAAACTTTAATTCTATGCTGCTTCTAAAACAGAAGAAAACATGTGAGCATTAAAATAGGAACAGTGCTTTTCATTGAAAATGCCACTGAAATGTTCATTGTTACTGAAACATTTCTCAAAATGTATGTGCTAGAGGAGTGTAGGTGATTGCTTTAAGCAAATAAACAGCATTTCCAATGATAAGAAAGCATCTGGACGCAAGTTGAATAATTCACAGTGTCAGTAGTGCTTTGGATGTGTGTATTATTTTAGTCATCATTCGCATAATCGGATGAAGTGTTTTCAACTGCTGCTTTGGATAGCAAGGATGAATATACAGAAAGTAGAAATCATTTTATAGAGGCTGTTAGAAGTCTAGATTTTTTTTTTTTTTTTACTTGGGAGATGATTAATGTTTTACATTTTTAATGACTGCGCATTTAATGTCATAGTTTTTCTTTTCAGTGTAACTGCAGATCAGATCACATTCCTTATAGTATATCCCATGCATGTGTGAACTACTTTGAAAAAGTGAAATGATGTGATGTTTAGCTACAGAGAAACGTCAAAAACAATGCATTTATATGATATGAAAGATTTGCAAGCGCAAGCTAGCAATTGATAGTAATATTATAATTAGCTCTTTATAACAGCCTGTTTTTTATTCATGAACATTTTCATTTATGTTGACAACTATCATGTTTGCCACCACACATGGAGCCTTTTCTTTACTCAGAAGAGACTGAACATGAATTAGTATGTTTTTGGGCTTATGTTCTGACTTTCTATTGAAAAATGGTTTCTGGGCCAAGTCACAAAAATAAAAGTAGCTTGCTTTTTAGGTTTGGCTTTTTGATCCTATTGTTAGTGCTAGTGTTTGTAAGGGTAAAGCGTACCACAGAGCACTGTAACTTCAAGGTGGAGTTCTTTTCAGTCAAATTATTTTTTTATTGTTGAAATTGCTGAGGGCGTTGAATGCTTCCTAATCCCATAACTGATACAAAAATGAAGATAGGTAAACTAACAGTTTTATAATAAATCAAATTTTAGTTTTGTACTTGCAAATAAAAATGTTTTGTGCACACCCACCCACAGAATAAGATTATTTACTTTTGTGTTTCCATTTTCAGCCTTAAACATCTCTGTGTCTAACAGATCCTTTAGTCTGTCAGATAAGTGAAGCATGACACTGATCCAGATACTTATTCTGGCTTCTGAAAAAAATCAAAGTTACTGCTCCCCTAGGACAAGTATGTTTTAGTAGATGATTCAGACATTGTTAATTTTTTTTCATTTCACCATAGTTTAGACAGGTAAACAGACTGTGTCTGTGGAATTGAACATTTTTGTGACAGCTTTTCAAATTAGTGAAGTACATCTCATACAAGGCATCTCTGCACGCTGGGAAAATCCTGAACTCGTTTGGTGTTTTACTGGGACATGGACATGTTCATATGACAGTACAGTACATGCTGCTGTATTTATTAGGCATTATTTTGGGGAAGTTTATCAGCAGGAGGCAAAACGGAGGCACATCACATAATTTTCCGTGAGTGTCTTAGGCACATAAGGTGAAGGTTAGTTTCTAAAGCAGCCTGTGAAAAGAGGAGAGGGGAGATGCTTGAAGAAGCAAGTGAGAAAGGGAGCCCTAATTTAAGTCCTCTGAATTGCCCTCAGAAGAGCCTCCTACTTCATTAACTATTTAGGGAGCAGAGCAAGATTAGGTATCTAAATCAGGGGTCTGAAATAAAGCCTTGTATTGTTTGAGTTGCTCTGGGTTGAATATTAACCATTCAACCAAACACTTTTGTTGTTATACTGAGAGCTTAGGGGATGTTCTTTCTCTGGATAAATGCCAAAGTTAATTTCTCTTTTATTGAGTAGCATATTCCAGCCTATGGAATAGGCTAATAGCCTAATAGCAAGTTTGATCTTTTTTCATCAAAAAAACCCCACAACTTAGCCCAGTGTCTCCAGCTTCTGTGATTCTTTTTACTCATCTCATTAAAATTGTTTCTTAAAACGTAGAATTGTAGTATTGTGTGATCACAAAATGTTAGTAAGCAGTTGTTAATGGCCCAAGGGGACAGGGGGAATAAGCAGGGTTTATTATTTTAAATCAGATATTCTTATGGTAGTAATATTTGACTCTTGCAGTTTTAATACTTAGGTAATTTTTAACAACTGAGAGAGAGGAAGAGAACATTCATGTGAATTCTTTGGTCTGGAGAGGCTCTGCAATTAAGATCACACAGGCTAATTCTGGAGAAGTGAGGAAGGCATATCCCTCTGTCTTTTGTGAGGAGGAGAGGATATTTCAGTAAGAGAACTAGGGGGAAATAGTCTGACCCAGTTTATATAGGTTTCATTAAATTGTTGTGTGACTTCAGTGAAAGCCAAAACTAACAATGTCATAGTCTGCATTTGTGTTACTCATTGCAGGACTTTTAATTAACAATAGAGAAATACATTACCAATTAGTCTTTATTTCAAGTATTGTTAGTATATATTTATTTCCCTACATGGGATTTTTATGTCGATCGTACTTTTCGTCTGGGAGTATGGCTTGGT
The DNA here is from genome assembly GCA_013398855.1 of Mohoua ochrocephala. Lineage (NCBI taxonomy): Eukaryota > Metazoa > Chordata > Aves > Passeriformes > Acanthizidae > Mohoua > Mohoua ochrocephala. Next base: position 145,660 of record VZTA01016007.1, on the reverse strand, counting down.
AATTTGCTTGCATGCACATAGTATATAAAAGCAGTAAGAATAGAATAAATTCAAAAATAATAAATAATAAAATAGCTAATAAAATAAATTTAAAATTATGCTGTCCATCATGTGTTTCTTGTAAACTTTCTCTTGTTAAGGTGTCACCTCTTTATGGATTTTTTTGTCAATATGCTATTTATAAATGGCTTATAACTTTTTATGAGTTTCTATATTTGAGACTTTACTGTAGTAACATTGATATAAATTGTCTTATTTTGTACAGGACTCTTAAGAATACAGTTTTCCATGTGACATAAAGAAGTCCTGTCAAGAGACAAAACGTAAAATTATCATGCCATAGCATAAGCCTGACTGTGGAATTGGAGCTCTTTCTACTAATCTGTAATAGTATCTCAGTCATCATCATTTTGCACGGAAGTCTTGTGACTGAGATTTGCTCCTTCTGCTATGATTTATGAATGAGTAATTGTTAAATTATTTTGTTAGAGTTTTCAAGATAACCCTTCTAAACTATGCATTTTTATAAATGATAGCAGAAAGAATGACAAGATATGACTTCAAAAGCATCTTTCTGGTCCAAAGTATATGTGCTCAGGTGGGGCTTGTTGTGCCCGTAACTAGGAAATGTAATAGGCACAGTTTGTTGCAGTCTCTGTTGTTATGGGGGTTCATCAGTAGTTCAGTCTTGACTGTTCTTGATCCTCGTTGACAGCAACAGCCATCTCTTTTTTGTGTTTTTAGTTAAGACAGAATTAGTTTTCACAATTGGCGGACCAAGGAGAACTAGACTGTAAGCCTTCCACGTGCCAGCAGGTGCTACAGTGGCAGTGTAGTACCATTTTCCTTGTTGTTTAAGTCATAACTGATTTTGGTTGTGATACCAATTTATAATTGGTTTTGATTGCCTTAGTGGGGACCATAATTTGGGTAGAGATATTACTACACTCTTGGAAATTAGATCAGAAACGAATGCTTTAAAAATGGATTTTAAGATCTTTATTCTTCATGAATGATACTTCTTACAAAAGTTTAAAATAGGGTTACCTTGACTGACCTTTTGTTAGATTATATAAGCTGTATAATGTACTGAAAAACCTTTTCTTACTGGGAGCTCTATATATATCAGCAGAAAACGTCATCCTGGATTATTTGACTTCTTTGTCTCTGTCTTTCCACCATCTTGATATTTTTTAATTCAAAGTGGTTGTAGGCCGTGAACTTTATTTTTCTGTTATGCATGCTTTATTTCTCCTAGATACAGAAATATTTTGTCCATTAACTACTGTCGGTACTTGATTTACAGGTTCACGTTCTCTGGTGTTATTTCTTTCACAGTTACCACTTCTTGCAAACCAAAAAAGTTTCATGTCAGTTAAGCCAAGTCTTTATATGAAATGCATTCAAAAAGTGGTTGGTCATATGTATAAAGTTGTGAGTGTTGTGTCCTTGTGTGTTTTTAGCATACCATTACACAGCCTCTGTCTCTGGGTAGCTCTCTAGACCAGGTGAGCCGAGGACCCTCTGCTACTACCATGTTATGTTAGTTTGTTAACAGAACTAGATCTTGAGGGCATAAAGTGCTTTGATAGGGATTTTCAGACTATTGCCTTGATTTTTTTAATTCCCATGTTTTCTGCCTGGAAGAATCCGTTTATAAGTGATTTCATACTTAGGAGTCCTGCTATTTATAAGCATTCTTCAATAATAAATAACAACACTGCTGATTGAACTTGGATCCATGGCATTGGTGTTTTTCTGGTTAATTTAAGACACCCTGTCCTTGGTAGTCTTCACCCGTTCCTGCAGCACCCTTCAGTTATATTGGCACAGCCAGTTCTAAGGATATGTGGGAACATGAACTGGTCCATTTTAAAAGACAACAGCTGGAGAGGGGGGCTATGAAAGAACTAAATTCTCTCTCCAAAAGCTGCTTTTTTACTGGATTACTTTTGTTGGTGAACAGCTTGAGTATGCCTACAGGGAGTGCTGGTAGGGGCCCTGCTCCATGTGCAGCTGGTAGCAGAAAAGCAAGTGTAACATCTGGATGGGTAAGAAATGGGATGAGAAGCTCATGTCCAGGTTCTGAAAATATTTCTTTAAAATCTGGGATGCAACATGAATAAAATAGTAGGTGCAATATTAGTCACCCCATCTAACAAATGATTTTGCAGAATTATTGGGGATTTAAGATAATGGCCATGATAGAGATCAAGGCTCTGGGAGAACTTGCTTTGATACATATGAGGCAGAGAACCTGGGATTACTTACATTTCAAAGGAGAATGTTAAGGAGTTATAAACCCATCTATAATAAATGTCAATTGACAGTGTTGATCAGGAACCTCTATGATTCTTTTTTTGATACAGTGTAAATTGTAATTACAATGAAGTTAAAAAATGTGAAATCTGGATCTGGTAGAATGAAATATTTATATACCCATTCTGTCATAAGATTCCTGAGATCGTGGGATGTGTGGCAAGTCCCCAAAAGGTAAAGAATTTTAAGGACTGTTCCACGTCCTGTTTTGAGGCTCAAGTCAATCTGTGGTAGGAGACTGGAGTGATATCTAATGTGCGAAATGGGTTCTCCACGAGGGCCTCTTGTAAGGTTCAGCTGGATGCAGTGGCTAAACACTGGAGGTGATACGGGCATCGGACTGTGGGAAGTATTGAGGAGCTTAAAGCATTCAGGGATGTGCAGGAGAAATGCAGTGCTGAGTTCCTGAAGCTCTTGTCCTGAGGGGCTGAGAGGATGCTCTTGGCCAGAGAGCAGCCCGGTGTGTGGAGGCAGTGCTTTTGTTCTGAGCTGGTTCTAGAAAGTATTTGCAGGTGAGGGCTGGGAAAAGGCCTTTTGAAATTGAAGGATTGCTGTGTTTCATCTGGCCAGCTGGGAACAGGGAAGAAAAAAATAAACTTATAAGCATCACCGATGATTTAAGACGTGGTTGCCAAGGTCTGTAACAGGTACTCCCAAACCTTCTGTAGATTTGTCATCTTCATAAAAAACTTATCATGGTGAGGAAGAAGGTACCTTTTTACTCCTTAATGTTTTCCTGTTTTGTGATCCTTTCTCCTTATGTAATGCGAGAAGAAAGGGATACTCAGAGAGAGGCAGGTAGCAATAAAGAATTAAGAGCACAGTGCTCTGATGCAGCAGAGTGAGAACCACCTGTGCTTTCCCCTTCTCCTTCTTCACTTCTGCCACAGACCATTTCTGTGATACAGAGTCATTATATACATTCGTTCTGTTATTTTTACCATCCCATCCTCTGTTAATTATAGAAATTTGGAATGAAAGCTTACTGAAGCTGTGACTCTTTTCTGATCTCTATAAGAATACATGTACATATTATCCTCATCTGTGCGCAGCACTGAGAGCAGTGGGACCTGATCTCCGTGGAGTCTGTGCATGCTACCACAAGGGAGGGACATCACCTAGGCGCTGTGTCATGCAGTACTGGTGCTTAGGTAGATTAGATCTTCCTCACCCATCCTACCAAATCAGCTAAACCTAGTGGTCCTCACAGGTTTGGGACCTGGCAAAAGAAACAATTGTTGCCTAACTCATCATCATTTTAGATAATTTGTGGATAATGGATGAGGTTTCAAAAGAAAAAAGAAATCCACAAAGAGAGAAGAAACAAGGTATTTTAAGTTGTTTTTTCTTTTAATTTCAAGAAAAATGTTGGAACAATTCAACTTTTTAATCCCACAAAAGCAACCCAGTTGTCTTCACAAATTCATGTTGACTGTTCGTTACTTGTCTAGATTGTCAGATGAGTCTAATATTTTGTTTGTGGTAAATTTAATTGCGTATAGTGAAAAAATAAACTGCATGCTGGGATTTTTATTAAGCCTTTAAAGGCTTCAGTGCCTTACAGCATTCTCATAAACAAAATAGGAAATATTGGCTAGACGGAAAGTACTGGAAGTTGAACGTGCAAGACTGGTTGGAAGATAATACACAGAGCGTGGTTATCAGTGGAACACTTCCCAAACAAAGAATATCTCATTGTGAGATCTGCAGAAGCAGCTACTGGTTGAATACTGTTACGTATTTCCATTAATGAGCTGGATGGTGAGCACTCCTCTTAAATCTGTAGGTGACCCCCAGTCTAGGAGATGTCCATATATGTATAGAACAAAATTAGAACTGAGGAGCATCTCAAGAAATAGAAGAAATCATTAGGAAAAAATAGCCACAGTGCAACTCCTGAGAAGGATTTTATACAGGAATAATCAACTATGCAAACATAGTATTAAAAATAGCTAGTCAAACAGGGTCATGCAGTAAGTTATAACCAGAGCATGAGATAATGTTGCAGCGCTGTCACAAAAAAGCAAATGCTAGAGTGGGTTTAATAAACAGGAAAATCACCTGAAAAATGAGTTACTCCTCTAGCTGGTTTTTATGTTTATAAGACATTATCTAAAGCTCTGAGAAGTGCATCAGATACTGTGTGCTTTCAGAAACTTTTAGACCAATTGAAGAGAGTCCAAATAAAAGGTTCAAAGTTAGAAGTAATATGTGGCTTACAAGGAAAGCTCAAAGTAAAAACTGCCTGAAATTTTTAAGAATACAAATAGGGAGTGTATATTCCTGGTCCACAGCCTATAGGCTCAGTTTAACTAAAATAAAGGTAGCTTGGGCTACGCCTGTGGAAAACTTTTCAACAGTAGGGAGCAAGCACTAAACTGATGGAGTTTTAGAAGGTTTTAAAAATCAGGATTGCTCAGAACTGCCAACAGGAAGAGCCTGTTGGAATTTTTAAGTCCTCTTGTTCTCATTCCTATCTGTGGATCTTTTTTTCAGTCTTTTGTATATTGTGATCATTTAGTTTGATCTTATCTACGTTGGTTTCTTTCCTTCCTGTGCTGCCTGGTGTTTTCTTTTTCCCTGCCGTACTCTTTTGTTTCTGCCATTTTCCACTCCTAGTTCAGGTGTAGAACAGAAAAACAATTGTTTCTCTTCCCTGAGTTAGATGGTTTTTTCGGCCTTGCTTGTACAAAAGCATACTTTCACAAATCACCTTTCTTCTCAGGGGTCAGTTTTTCAGATCATCTTGTCTTGCAGGTGTCCACTGAGCTTGAGCTTTCTCTGCAGCTTCTCTCTTCCATCACTACTTCAGATTTCCATCTGAACTCTGTCTCTGTTCCCAGCTGGATCTCTCATGTGAAACTCTCTCAAATATTGATTTGTAGGTAATGTGCATTCTGCAACTTTTATACCTTTTTATTTTGGTTGGCTGCAGGTTTTGGTTTCTTCTGCCTCAGTGAGCGTCACCATTTTAAAGTGAAGGCACCCCTTTCTGCACAACTCCCCTTTCTGGTGCTCTTTGCTTATTGGCCTTCTCAGTGAGCGCCCTCATTTTTAAACCTTTCTCCAAGGTCTTCTGCATCCTGATTTAGGATTAGGACTTAGCTCTGGTAGTTGTCCTGATCCATCTGCACTTGAAGTCACTGGTACCTGTGGTTTACTAGATGTGCTGATAATGCCGCTGATATTCCTTAAGTCCTTATTAGACAGCAGTCACAGTGTTAGGTGGAAATGAGCGTCTGAATTCCTCTTCAGTGTTTTCCCTGATCAGAATTTTGAGTGCTGCCTTCACTTGCAAGTTGATGAGATCTGGTTTTGCACTTGCCTTGGTTTTGTTCTCGTGTCAGGCTTTTACACAGTTGTAATATGTTTTTCTGCTTGCCGTCCCAGAATGAATGGATGTCTTGCTGTCTCTTGGCTCTGTATTTTTTTTCCAGAAAATATATTTTGTCTGGGTTTTGGCATCAATCAGATTTCAATTCAGGAACCGCCTGTAGTTGCTGTTGGCACACTCCTCTCCACACGGAAGGGAGGAGCCGAGCCACCTCAGTCAGGAAAGTCTGTTGGATGTCGAAGAAATCCTGCGCTGTTACACTGTTTTCACTTAGTTTTCGGTTTACTTTGTTAAGAAGGGTTTTCATCTCGAGCAATTTCTTGTTTCTTAAAGTAGTTTCAGCTGTTGATCATGGTCATTGGTGCTGCCAGTTCTACTTTTTTGGTAGTTTTTTACTTTTCATTTTGTTACATTTTACTGTGCAGTGGGGTTTTTTAAGTGTCAGAAGTCTTTAAGCCTAAAATCCAATACTCTTCATTATTCATTTTCAAGTATAGCGTGAAATAAGGGAGAGATACTCCAGGATTTGCTTATCTTAACAAAGGCCCAAAATGAGTGTGCTAATGCTGTCCTTTTACAGACATACATAATTTTCTTTGGAAAAATTATGTGCTCAAATAAAACAGACTTTGACATTAATTGTTACCATTTGTTAAGACCATTTTGTTCTGTTTGGCACACTTGGTTATCCCTAACAGGAAAGCAAATGTGCACTGTTATTTTATTGATTATTAGTTAAGCATTCTGCTTTGGGGAAAATGTAATTTTGAAATAGATCAATATTTATATTTGAGTGTTTACTTTTTTGTTGACTTTCTTTATTTTGATCACATTTAGGGGAATTCCTTGGTGCTTTTCAGTAATTCCTGTGACACTGAAAGTCACAAAAGTAAAAGACACGGGCAGAGAACCTGACTGTCTGTACAGAGTGGGATGCAGTACCTTATTCTTTTAGTGAGGCTGTAGCAGGTCTGATGTCAGTCACTTCAGAGACCTTTAGACCTCAGTGCTCATTTATTGCTAAAATGTACCAGCTCTGCTCCTGCATTATGAAGATCGTCTGTCAACACTTTGAGATATTCTCCTTTGTTATTAAGCTTGTGATGCTCTACACTGTCAGGTTTTTTGCCAATTATAGTTAAGGTACAATGGTGTATTCACTGGATCAAAGTCTCACACTGGCGGTAGAGGAATGATTTGTAAGTCTTTATTCATCTGAATCGTACAATAGAATACCTGAGGAATGCAAATAATCCCTCTAAGGACTCAATAGAAAAGCTGTTAAAATGACAGTCTAAGACTATTATTATTCTGAATTGGTGTTTTAGCCAAAGTAATTATTTCTTATCTTGTTGTTCCACAATAGTTCTTAGTTTATTAGTTATGATGACCATATTTACCAAACAGCATTTGAATCCAATTTTTGACATTACTTTCATGCTCATTTCACTTTTTCAAGTTTACATGTTTCATTCCATCTTTCTTTACTTGTCACATTGTTTAATTCGTCTAGAGACCAGTGTTAGAGAATTCCTTTAAAAAACATCTATAAAGGATGTACACACATATGTTGAAGTACGCTTACGACTTGTAGATTCATTTTGAGATACATTTTCTGTAAAATGTTGGCGTGTTTAAGCTCTGAACTTCCATACCCGATTTGTTAGCCAAAATAAATTAGTTAACTACCAATGTCAGGTTTTAGAAGTGCTGTTAAATGTCACATGTCACATTGAGAAACACACCTTAATTGTGATTTTCAGTTCAGATGTTTCTGAAGGCAAAAGTGTTTCAGTATCAGCCCTGGATACCAGACTATGTTTTCACTGGATAACTGGAGGTAAAAAAAGATCAGTATAATGAGGATTGAAAAACACTGGCCGGGTATTTACATAAGTAAATGATAGAAGACCAGCCTTATATAACAAATGTGTGAGAACTGTTGAGTGAACTTCTATATTCTTTGTCCCATCTAAAACCCTACTCAGTCGGCCATGCACTTAATCTCATAATAGCTCTGATCCCCTGCTATTTTCTTTGACAAATGTGTGTTGATGAACTTGTGGTTCAGTTCATTTTTTTCTGAAGTGACATTTGCATTGATTATTTAAAGGTTTGCCGGCCACAGTTTCAAAGCACTTTAGTATAATAGCAGTTAAAACCTTAGTCTAAATCTTGCAGATTAGCAGGACTGAGAAAAAGAACTCAGCAAGCATAAAGCCCTGTGCTGTATGGTGGGTGCTTCAGGTCTGAAACATCGCTGGCACCCAAAGTTCTATGGTTTGTAATTTGATTTGTGTACAGGAAGTATTCCCGTGGCTCCTGTGTTTGCTTGCTGAGCATAGAGCCGTCGTTCTTACCATTCATACCTGTTCAGAAATAGTGTCCTATTAACAACAGTGAACTCCTCGCAGGTAATTCATAAATGTCTCCCTTACTTGCAATAAATACTTGCAGTCATGAATATGATGCTTGTGTTTAAAGAGTTTTTAAACACTGTCCATTGCTGTGAAATTTTCACAGAATCACAGGATATTCTGAGTTGGAAGGACCATTGAGTCCAGCTTCTGACCCTGCGCAAAACATCCCCGAGAGTCACACCGTGTGCCTGAGAGCATTGTCCATCTGGGTGAAGAAACTTTTTCTAACACCCAAGCTAAACCTCCCCTGACACGACTTCAGGCCATTCCCCTCGGGTCCTGTCACTGGGCACCACAGAGAAGAGATCAGTGCTGCCCCTCCCCTTCCCCTCACAAGGAAGCTGTAACTGCAGTGAGGTCTCCCCTCAGTCTCCTCCAGGCTGAAAGACCAAGTGACCTCAGCCGCTCCTCCTACGGCTCCCCCTCAAGGCCCTTCACCATCTCTGTTGGTCTCCTTTGGACACTCTCTAAGGGGTTTATAACCTCCTTACACTGTGGTGCCCAAAACTGCACGCCGGGCTCGAGGTGAGGCCACCCCAGTGCAGAGCAGAGCAGGACAATCCCCTCCCTTGCCCGGCTGGCGATGCCGTGCCCGATGCCCCCCAGGACACGTTTGGCCCTCCTGGCTGCCAGGAGGCTGCCAAATTTGTTATAACTTTAGTAGGATAATGAACATTCAAGAACTAACACCATAAATTTGTAGCTCTAAAACGTTTGTTTCATCCAACTAAAAAAAATGATGAACAACAAACTATTGTGATTGCTGCCAGTTATTGAAGATGAAGAGGAATAGGAAATCGTTTTCTTTACTTAAAAATAATCGTAGTATAGTATCCAGAAGCTTTGTCCTGGGACAACAGTAGAAAGGTGGGAAAAACTAGTAGAAACGTGGGCCTGTATTGATCAGCTATGGCATACTCCAAGATCAGCAGCCAGAAAAAGCAGGTGCAGCTTGCTATATAGGAGTGTGGTGTTCTTTTCTTTCTCTAACGCAGCCTTAGCTACTGAGATGCCCTTTTTTTTTTAATTTTTAAAAATAAAAAAAGGAAAAACTGAAGGCCCTCAGTTTCACCGCATTTGATAATATTTCCAATATTCCATTATAATATTTCAAATTTCCAGTATTCTTGGAAGTACATTTTTCTTTCAGAAAGTTTTATTCACTTTTTAGATTGCAAGTACTTAACCTCTGCCAAACACCTAGTTATTGTCCCAAATTATGCCTATTTCTGATAGATTAAATGCCAAACAGAAACCAAGAAACAGTGAAATGTTAATGGAGTACACCTGAAGCAATTGCTGCCTGTTAATGCCTTGACCTTGGAAAGCAATACACAAAAAGATGGCATCATAAATCCGTGCAATTCTTATGAATATGTATGTGCTACTTGATAATAATGAATGTGGTACAGCCATGCATGCACTACAAGATAATGTTGTGCCCTTTGTTGTCTACAGGTTGATAAAAATTAAAGAGTGGGTGGACAAGCACGACCCGGGTGCTTTGGTCATTCCTTTTAGTGGGGCCTTGGAACTCAAGTTGCAAGATATGAGTGCTGAGGAGAAACAGAAGTATCTGGAAGAGAACATGACACAAAGGTTAATTAGCATTCATTTTCCCTACACTTTATTATCAACTATTTCCTTGCAGTAATTTAATTGCTTGCGCTGATAGAATAATAAATGACAGAGTAATTACCATTATAAAGAGAGAATCTTCTCCTTTCTTTACCATGAGACAGAGTGAAAAGATTTATTTTAAATTAAGTTTTTAACTGTCATCTGTCATCTCTGTACAGTGTTTTAATTATAACATAGGTATTAGTTATGTATATTTTTGAGAAGGAACGATCACCAAAACTGTTTCGTCATCCATGGGGAATAAGGACACTGGAGAAAATTTTGTCACAATTTCCTGAAGAACTATAATAAATTGTTTCAATATTGAATTTCAGTCAAACAGATATGCTTTCACGACCCGGAGTCCTGAAAATTGCATGAGACCAAGAGCGCTGCCTCATAGGGTGATTTATATTTATCCCGTGTTTCTGTAGCCTGCCAAATAAACAAATCAGAATATTATCTTTATGATTCTGCGGTAAAAAAGTAGTTCTTCTGAAGAGAGTTCAAAGTAAAAGGCTACTGCAATTATTGCTCTGTTTAAAAGTAGACCTAGTATCTTCAAAAGATGTGATGTCTTTCCACATAAATTGATTACTTGGCGCATTTAGCTGGTTTATGTGTATATGCTGAATGAATTGGATTCCTTCCCCCTTTTTTTTTTTTTTCAGTGCTTTAGCAAAGATCATTAAGGCTGGATATGCAGCACTCCAACTAGAATACTTTTTCACTGCAGGCCCAGATGAAGTGCGTGCATGGACCATCAGGGTAAGATTCATACTTATTCATCAGCTATATCCAGTTCCACACTATTGAATTCAGATTGATATCACTGACTTTGAAGTTTGTCATGGTGGCGGTTAGCTAGTCATTACAGATGAGGTTTTTGTCCAGGATAACTTTAATTATTTGTGAGCTGCTGAACAGTGAAAGTGGAGCTGCATTGATTGAGGCAGGTAACAATTGATTCTGCCTATTACATAGTCTGAATTTCTTCATCCTGTAGAATCTGTCTACCCTCCTCCTGTGGTCAGAGATAAGCCGTACCAGTATTGTGCTTGCTTAATCTGTGTGACTGGGTTTGTCTGCAGTGAAATTGATGTTGCTTTTCATTTTGTATTCACTAAGTTTGTTTGGGTTGCGGATGGTTCATTCCTCCTGTGCTTTGCTGGGATTACATTTTCAGCAATAAAAGCAATATAACGTCATTATATTCCTCGTGGATACACAGTTGGGCTCAAAATCCTAAAATCAGTGTGCAGTAATTCAGGTCTTTTACTGGCTTCAGTATTTAGACCTAGTTTATTTTGGTAGTTTTATATGTTTATCTGGGAACTTACGTAATGCCTAAAACGCTATTATGTGTTTTAAATATTGATGTAGAATGGTTATAGCCATAGAGATCAACTAATTTATTCCCAGAGGACAGTAAGAGCTGAGCTGTAGTGGTTTGCCTTTGAATGTAAATTTGTTGTAATATAAAGATCAATATTGAAAAAATATTTTGGAATGTGTATAGTTGCGAACACTTACCTTAAAAATGGCAATAATGTCAACTTTTGGAGGTGCAATTCAGTCTTTGAGCTTCTGGTTTTTGCATTAGTGTGTTTAGGGCTGTGCAATGAGTTTCAGTGCTGTATTTAATTTCATTCACTGGAATTAATTTGTTTTCATTAATCAACATAATTTCCTGTAAATTTATATTTTTAATAGTACTGCTACAGATGTTTGTGTATGTTTTAGCACATTAAACTTATTTTCTTATAAGCATGTGTGGGGTTTTTTTAGTTTTTTTCCTCTCATCTCTGTTTACATGATAACTGCTTGCTAAAGTCCCTGAAATAGCAACCAGAATAATATAAAAGCAGGAGTTTTGTTGTTCTGGTTCTTGCCATAGTTTTTAAAAGCACATTGTGACATTCCACTGTTTTCAGTAGGAGAAGTGCTTGCTCTTTATTAGAGAATTTGAAAGCGGGTTTATCTTAAGACTGATTGTGAGTATCTTTGATTTAATGTGCAAAGATATTTAGTCAGGTAAGCATCAGTGAGTAGCCATATTAACCCAATACATCTTTTATTGTAAAAACTGTGCTTTACAGTGTCAGACTCCTTAGCACTTTAACATGCTTTATTAAGCAGCCTTTAGGTCACCATTACTGCTCAAATTTCTCTCCATGGTTGTATGTGCACAGAATGTATGTCCTTGTAATTTAAAGCATGCAGCTATAATGCATTCTCCTCTATTGCATAAACTTAAATTATCGTGTAGTTGTCTGTCATTTTTTATTTTTTAGTGATCAGTTGTTGATGTTTTGGTAAGAATACTCAGTTTGTTCTGTATCAAATTTACTAAAATTATTCTGAAATAAAAATAAGCTAGTTGTGTACGGCTTGACATCCATACGTCATTTCTCATGACAAACAACGTTTGCCATGAATGTTATCATTTAATTGAAATTATTTGGATGTAAGCGAAAGTCTTGAGTAATTCACATTTTAAAGTTATTTAAAAACCTTTATCTTCCTCACTTTCTGTGTCGAAAGCCAGGGGTCGAAGTGAATCTCACAACAAAACACAGTCATAGCTTCTAAAATCAATACTGCTGTTGATACCTATTAGGAAAAACAAAGCTGCTGTTCTTTAATGTCGGTTGGTTTATCTGTGACGAAGGCACTGTCTGCGTCCCAGTATTGGGGATTGCCCGGCTGCATGTGTGACATTTTAGCTGATACGAAACAAAGTTTCAGCAGATCCTGAAAGCATATAAAAAAGGAGAAACCTCTTCCCTGCAATCAATCTTCTTAAATGCAATTAATTTTCTTCTGGTCTTTTCCTTTGACAGAAAGGGACGAAGGCTCCTCAGGCAGCAGGGAAGATTCACACAGATTTTGAAAAGGGATTCATTATGGCTGAAGTAATGAAATATGAAGATTTTAAAGAAGGAGGTTCAGAGGCTGCTGTCAAGGTGAGCTCCCCATCTTTTTTTTCTCCCTCCATATGTACCATTTTTCCATTTCAAATCTGATTTTTCACTGGAGAGAAATTCTTAATGCTGAGTGTATCTTCAGTCACCTCTAGCAATAGACCAAAATCCATTTTCATCTTTTACTTAAGAAAGAGTTCAAATGCACCAACTTGCTGGACAGGAATGCAACTATTTCAGTATCCAAGATATAACAGTGCATGGACTACGTGTCAGCACTAAGACCAAATGTTACGCTAATGTGTTGGGGTGTTTTTCTCTCTGTTTACATATTAGTGTTCAGAGTTTCATATGCTTTAAAACTAACTTGTTTTTGAGAAATCAGATTTTTAAGATGAGATTTTTTTTAATCCCTTCTAAAAGGAAACAAGAAACATAGAAAATCTGTTTCTTCTAAAAATGTGTCATCCTGTTCTGAGTTTGGAATAAAGGTATTAAAAACGTCAGATGCGAATGGTCAAGAAAATACTCTATTATAAAATTGTACCCTTTTTTTCAGGATTAGTGGGTTCCACTTCTAGGCTCTGAGAAGCATAATTAGGATCTTAAAATTTACTGTTTCAGTATTTCATTCAATCGTCCTTTGATGTCTTACTCAAAAATGCCATGCCTAACTTTGATCGTTCAGGGTGGCTACTGTGTGCCGAATAGACAGTGAAGATATTTAATGGAAAACTTTTTTCCTTGAGCCTGCGTTTCTTTGTGGTGACACTTGTACTGAGGAGAGTTTCATCTGCTTTCTCAACACTAGAGGGCAGAGACTGCTCGGGTGCCCAAAGTTGTGCCCTTTTAGAACTGACAAATTAGATCTGATTTGATGTTATTAAGTATGAAATGAACTTGTACGTGGCAAAAAATGTCATAAGGAGAGCTGTTCTTCTCTGCGTTGCTAATGCATTATTTCCTCCTTTAAGCAGGGAAACTTACCTTTATTTCGTACGCATTTGATTTCTCATTTGGCATTTTTGACGTTTTCTTAAGATTTGTATTTTATTAAATTGCAATTACAAAGCACATTAGTTTGATTTACTCGATCTCAGTATTTGAAGGTTTCTGCACACCATAATGTGTTAAAGAATTTAAAAGGTTCAGCTTTATTGTTTGCTATTTGATAGCTTAAAAGGTATGCAAAACTATGATTTCAAATTCAGCCTATTCTCAGTGGTATCACTAAGGAAGATCATACTGAGCAGCGGGACTTTAATAGGTTTGTTTGAACCCCAGGAAGTGAGGGAAAAAAATCCCGTATAATTGGTTCGTTGCGGCATGTGAACTGCTTTATGAAAAGGGAAGTAGAGTTGTAGTTGTAAAGGGAAACCACAGCTATAAATAAATCTAATATTCTGCAGTCAGAAACCACTTTACGTAACTGAGATTTAAATTTTGCCACCATCGGTTTTTGATGCTCAAATATGAGTGTTTTCCCTGAGAGCCTGCATCAGTTAACACCTATTAAATGAATCAGTATTTTGCTTGTGTATTTTTCTTTGCTTTTCACAACGTGGAATTCTAAAAATCAAGCTTCCGTGCTCAAATCATATTTAATGATTAAATTTTTATTGTTTATGAAGTATCTGTAAAACAAGCATATTTTCATTAGTTACTCAGTTCTAAAATCAAGGTTAGGAAAAAACCTCGTTCTTAGAATAAAGTGTCATATTCCTCTGGTCTTTCCTAATTTGCATTTAATACAATGTTTCATGCCGTAGACAATACTAATTACTTTTATATTGCTGGTAAATTTTAAAATTAAATTTAGGCGCTTTTAGGAGTCGTCTTAAATAACAGTGGTAATGGGAGTTGCTTGCTTTGTATGTTATCAAGTTGATCGATTTTTAAGTTTGATTTTGTGTGTGTTTAACACCAGTACAGCATAACTAATTTAATGCCAGTGCTGTGAACTATACACTGAATAGCTCTGTGTGGGCTTTGTAGTCTACAGGGATATCACATTATTAGCAATCATATCTGCTTAGGCAAAGCTGGCTTCTACAGATGGCTGCTTTCAAGTGCAAATGAACTGGTTAGACGTGTCTTGTTTAATACATACTCAAGATTCACAAATGGGTATTGATTTTTTCAACCAGTGTTTCTGATAGCAATGGAAATGGATTAAATGGTCTCTAGAGAATTTAAAGGAACACTGTCACTTTTAATTAACTGTAAACTGGTAACAAAAATACATAAACTTACATTAGTGTATCAAAATGTATTTAATTAAAGAAGTCTATGCCACATTGATAGTGTGCACTACTGTGCTAAAAAAATCTGTTGTGTTACTTTGTGGAGGACAATTTTTTCTACAAATATTTGTGAGTAATAAATGTATTCAACTGTAAAATATTTCTGTACCTATGCCCGCAGCTTATGTTTTCTGATGATTTTTGCAGCCCTGTTTTATTAGTATTTATGCCATCAGTTAGTCTAATTACTCTTGACTTTAAGCATTATTATTAGGATCTTCAAAGGAAAGAACTTGAAAGGAAACCTTTTACAGTCTAAACAGATTTCCAGGGGAAAGAAATAGGAAAACATTTGCAAAGTACTATTTGTTATGTGTCAGTAATGTCACGTGGGGTAAGGTCAATGACTATTTCAGTATATATTTATCGTCAGGGCTATCTTAGCTGCAGTTTTCCATGGGCTAGCATCACTGGGAGCAACATTTAAATAAGGAACGACAGCAACAAGGTTATCGAGCCTCTAAATTTCTAGGCAGCAATATGGGGAAATGGGTTGCTTTACAGAGCAGGTTTTGTGAAAGAAAGGTGTCTAAGTTAACTGTGTACCATTAATCTGATCTGTTCTACAGCAACTAAGGTCATTAGTTAACAGCTTTCCTGTAATGGGATCTTAGCATGCCACCACTGTGATAGTGTCATTGAGAATAATGGCACAGTGAGGTCTTGCATGGAAGCACTTTCTCCTGCAAGAGAAAACTTCAAAACAGGAATGGTTATTGAACTAAAGCAGAAGCTCTCAACTTTTCCATATTGTAGACACTTTTCAAGATAAATGCTTCTGCAGACCACCTCCCGCCCAGCCTGTCAGGCCTAATGCCACAGCCTCTGTAATACTGGGTTTAATTATGATGAGATAACAGTAGAAAAATATAATAATAAATTCTAATGCAGAAAGTACTGATATTTAATAGATTCCTTGCCTATTTTCTGCTCTCCTCAAGTACAGCATTTTAATAACGAATTTTCTTTTCATGTCTTTAGTCCATATGCCTTTTCCTGGATCCTGGTTTCACAGCCTATCTCCTCTTCTATCTGTCCTTGTGAAGCAAATTCCTTCTAAAGGAAATTTCTGACAGAAGAGCTGAGCCTGCATTTTGTGCTCCTCGGCCCTTCATTATGTGGGCACAAGCAGACAAGAGAGCCCCACTCGGAGCCCGAGTCAGGCGCAGCCGTGGCTCCTGCCGGGTGTCCCCGTGGTCAGCGGGGACAGGACCCTCCTGTCCGGCGCTCGGGACGCCGGGCAGCCATGGCACGGACTGCTCGGGCTGCCCTTTCCAGCAGCGCCGCTTTACGTTCCTGCCGCCAGTGCTTGCCGTCTGCAGGGCTTTCAGATGAAGGAAAAGAAAGCCAAATTGAAAAAATTTTAAAAAATGGAACTGTTTTAGTGTCCTTTATCTTGCCAGGCTCTACCGGTATATAATGCAGGTGCACTTTAAGCACTACAGATCCCGTGGATGCTAAATTACTTTCATATATATTTTATATGTGTGTCAAACCAAGTGATGTCAAACTGAGGAGTATTGTGACTGTCACACTCTAAAGCTGAAGTATTACCATTTCTTTACCAAAATGTGTTTAAATAATTGCCATTTGAAAGGACTATAAAATGTCTAATGAAATAACCCATTTTCCTTTTGTCTGTTCCATTTACAGGCTGCTGGAAAATACAGACAACAAGGCAGAAATTACGTAGTAGAGGATGGAGATATTATCTTCTTTAAATTTAATACACCTCAACAACCCAAGAAGAAATGAATATCAGATGTTGTTCGCTCAGAAACGAACTGTGCTGCTTCAAAAAGCATATGAATTTTTATTTGGAATTGGAATATCTGGAAACAAAAAGCATACAGTTTCTACCTAGGGAACCTCCCTTCCCCCCAGTGAAATTATTCTTGTTTGTTTTGAATTAAAATGTGGCACCTCCAGCAAACATGCAAGTTCACTAAATGTGAACAGCTTTGCATTTCAAACGATTAAGACCCTACTCCAAATTGTAGAAGCTTTTCGGGAACCATATTACTCTCATGATACTTCATTAATCTCCATCATGTATGCCAAGCCTGACACGTTTGACAGTGAGGACAATGTGGCTTGCTCCTTTTTGAATCTACAGATAATGCATGTTTTACAGTACTCCAGATGTCTACACTCAATAAAACATTTGACAAAACCAGCCTTGGTGTGTTTGGGGATGTCTGTATTGACTGACTGTGGTGTGCTGAATGCGATACGGCACCTGGTGGATGCTGATTACAGAATTTTAAGACGTGTATGATACAGTAACTGGCAGTGTGGGGCAGCTGCAATTGTATCTTGAAAGTGAGTCTTTCATGGGAATCAGAAGATTAGGATGCCAATGATTTGTCTCAAAAAAGTTAATGAATTTGTAGATGGACGTTCACTGAAAGATGATAGCAAGGATAATAATGATGGCAGCATAAATGAGAGGAAATATCTGTAGAAAAATCATGTTATCTGTGCGACTGAAGCTTTTTTGTTCAAATAATTTTGAAAGAGTATTTCACTCTTACCTTGAAATTAATAAATCACCGAGGCTGGAGCAGTAGTACCTGATGTTGTGTGTTGTCCTCTCAGGTCTGGCTTTGAGGCCAGCGGAGGGTGACACGGACAGTGCTCCGAAGGAAGAGGTCACGCTGTGCTGGATAGGTGAGTTGTTCTGCTGCAGTGAGGTTGCAGCTGGGAGTACCTTTTTACCTCTTTACTTTTTAACCACGAAGGAGAGCTGGTCACTTTGGGTAACAGAAAAATGAGGTGTTGGCAAAAATAAAACCAAGTTTGTTCTTTTAATGTGAGGCGTAGAACTGCCCTTTGTCGCAGCATGTTTAGTGTGTTTAAAACAGCCTGGCTTTTTCTGAGTGCCCACGTACCGGGGGTTTCAGCTGTAGGGTCAGTGGGGTCAGGGCTGGGAGAGATGCTGTTGTTACCTGTGGCTTGTTGGTGTGCCAGGCCTCTTGTGTCATGGTGATAAATTCTGTAGCTATGAACTTTGAAAAGGCAGCTTGCCACCCGCTAAACCCGCTGTGGGTAAGGCACTGGGAGCGCTGGTCACACCTGCTCCGAGACATTCCCTCGAGATCCCGCCTTTGAGTGTCAGTGTTCATTTCTGAGAGTAAGACGTGGTTCAGCCAGAGCCATGAGCCTCATTGTTGAAAAGTTGGCATCATGCCTTTAATTGCACCGAGGAGAGAGGGGGAGGGCAGATGACTTCAATACGTAGTTGTTGATTTTGTTTTAAAGAGCATCTCCTTTTTTCGTGGTGGCAGGAGCGGGGACAGTGTTGTAGAGCAGAGAAATTAGGGCTTCAGATGTTTTGGAACACTTGAAATTCTTTGTATCGTCTCCCTGGTGTGGCTAGTATTTGTTCCTGGCGTTATTTTGATGTTACATAATTGAGAAAAGATTAGGACCATCAAATCTTGTGTTAAAAGTCAAATCCAAAAGAAAACAGAACCTACCTGTTTCTCTTGGAAGTCAGCAAGGTGGTAGTAACAGAGAAGGGCTCATGCTGGGTTTTAGACAGAATGAAAGGTGAGTGAGAAGTGGAGTATGTGTGCTGCTGAAAGAGAAGTAACCTCTTTACTGCACTAATACCCACTGAAATGTGCTCTCTTGTCCCGGCTGAAATTTGTTCTGGTTTCCGAAATACTCCCGTGGCCCTGAATTGTTTCTCTTTGATTGTGTGTACTTCATGATACCTCTCTGTTCTAAAAATAACAATAATTAAAAATCAAACTAAGTTGTTCTTGGTAGACAGGGTTTTTTGAAGTTACTACAATATCCTGAAAATAGAAAATTAATTTAAAATGTTTACCGCATCTTAAAAAATATTTATTCTATAATGTTTTATGTTTCAGTTTGGTAATTTGCCTGAATAGTTATCTCTTCAGCTGTTTTTACTAGGTTCTTTTAACTACTGAAGCTAATAAATTATTCCAGAATAATCCCAAATTTTATTAAAAGAAAGAATAATCTGATAAGCTCTGTTATTTCTATCACCGGTGACTTGTGACAACTGCCATGTTAAATATGTGCAGCCCGTGTTTCTCCTTAGTGGGTTTATGCATTCAAGATGTACAGCTCCTTAAAGCTTGTAGATGTATGTAGCAAATGTAAAGCACTCTGTTTTAAATGGAATTGTGATTTAACTTAAACTAAGCACACATTATTTATGCATTTCAACCTGCACAGGGTACTCCAGGTGCAACATATCCATCCTACTCACATTTGCTATTTAAAAAAAAACCCCATGAAATCTGCCTGCACATTTTTCACTGCCACTGGCATGGTGGCAGTGGGTCAGAGACATGTTGTTTCTCCAGCTGGAGAAGGATGAAAAAACATTGTAGGCACCGCTCTTCCAAAATACAGAAAGTAGGGAATTTTGCAAGGGAGGAGGAGTACTAACCCTTCCTCTTCACTTGGCATTCCTCAGTGCCTAATAGCCATGACATTGACGGCATGTTTCCGGGATTAAACAAACACTAGTGGAACAGGGAAAAGGCTGCTACCAGCCTCCAGGCTACCGAAAGAGAGTGCCCCAAAGTGATGTGGAGATGTCAGTGAAAGTGGCTGTGCCTGCACTGCCCCTCGGGCTCACTCTGTAGGAGTAGGTCTGGAGAGTGAAGCAGTTGGCTGGGGAACCTGGTGCTCCCATGGCATGCATCGGAGGGGCTGCTCGGGCTCGTGGCCGGCTGGTCCCACGAGGAGTTACGGGGGCAGTTTCCACTTCAGTCTCGAGAGAACCAGTTTGCTGTAAGATACCCAAGGAGTAGCTGGTTTGCCTGGTGTGAGAGTCCTGTGCGGTACAGAGCAGGCAGAGTGTGTGTGAAGAGGTGTGAGAAGGAGGTTCACTTTTAAAGGTGTGTTCCTGGTCGAACAAGAACGATGCTGTAGCCAAGGGCTTACTGCTGCTGGCTTTTGGCAAAATCAATAGCAATAGCAAGGTGATGTGCTTGGGGACCCCAAGATGTGACATTTCAGACCATTAAGAAGCATAAAACCCCCAGAAATTTAACTTTTGAAGACTATTTGTAGCCATAGGTACTTCATGTATAAGATACAGTTTTCTGCCCTAATAGGCATTTCCCAGAACATGTGAGAAGCAGGTTTGGCCTTCCTGTGTGGATTAATGTATCAGATAAAATACAGATGTATTGTCTTGATTTCATGTCTGTTTGTTCTTTCGTTGACTGTGTCCAGCCCTGAGGAGATTGGTAGAATTGCCACAGTTGTTTTAAAGGATTTACTTTTCCTGAAGGATCCTTTCTTACCTGCTGCAGTTTTCCATCTACCTTTTCTCTTTTGTCACCCAGGTTGACCCTGATCTCTTCCCAGCCCACAGGGCCTGTCAAGGACTCTGTATGGCAGAGTGCCTGCTTTGGAAATGCTGTGCTACTGTGACCCATGTTTTCCTTCCCTCCTTTCCCACAGACCAGGCTTGCAGCTGGGGTCACTCACTGAACACCTCCTGGCACTTTATTGATGCTGCTGCCCGGTGGTGCTGGCTGGGGGCAGGGACAGCCCTGCTCAGGCCACGTGTCCCCAGGCTTCCAGCCCAGTGACTGTGCTCCCCTCCCTCCTCTGCTCCAGCAAATCACCCTTGTAGCTCCACAAACACCAGGGAGGTGCGTTCCGGGTGCAGTATTTCATGTTCTTGTGGCTGCCAGGCTTGTTCAAACTGCCTGCAGAGCTCTGTTGGTCCTCACCGAGGCAGGGATGCTGCATGCCCCATTCCAGTGGGTGGTTTAAACACCGTTTATCCTACCAGCTGCAGGATAGGACTATAAAATTGCTTTTTGAAAGATCAATGTGTCTGGCGAAGTTTTCAGTTTGAACAATATTAGCTAAGTTTAACCATTTCTCTCCACTCACGAACTCAACTCACAGAGGATGAAGCAGGGAAAGTCATTGGAAATTTGTAATTGCTTAAAGCTAATAATCACTTCTTTTAGCTTTTACTGCCCCCTACTAATTCCAAATGTTTGATTACACTATTCCACAATTTCACTTCAATTAAAACAGGAAAACCACTGGAGGCTTTTAAAAAAAAAAAAATCGAAGTAATTCATCACAATATCCCTGTGGGTTGAAAGAGTGATGTGCTGGTTGGGATCAGAAAGTTTTAAAGTAAATTCTGCATTTCAAGGCTGCCTTTGGAGCAGTTCTTTCTTGGCTTCTCTGCTCGGGTAGTGCCCGTTCCGGATCCATGGGACCAGGCACGTATGGCAGCGTGTGCATGTTGAGGAATGCTACACGTGAGTGCTCGCTGTCAGGAGCCGGGGCTGGGCCGGCGCTGCCCTCGGAGCTCCTTGTGGCTCCGCGCAGCCGATGCCTGCAGCGTTTTATTTCCTGCACGCAGAATGTGTGTGCTCAGCACAGAAACTGATAAACCACGCGGCAAATCAAATCTGCAGCTGCTGCAGGAGCGTGTGGGATGTGTAAGTTGACAAAACACACGCACCTGAGTCTCGGAAAGTCAGTGCCCGGCAGCCTGGGGCTGGCTGAGCAGGAACATGGGGGTTTCCTGCCCTTGGCAGCTCTGCTGCTCCTGTGGGAGGGGAAGGGCTTTGGCTTTGGCTTCGGCCCTGCTGGGCCCTGAGGGGCAGGAACTCTGCACAACCGGGGAATTGAAAAGGCTCAGATTGGATGTGGGGATTTCTCCAAACAGATAAATAACATACCAAGGGCTGTTTTGGTAAGAGTGGGGATGGAAGAAGTACTGCTCTGTGTTGATCATGTTTTCATCCCCAGTGACCCAGGCCCATCCCAGCAGAGCTGGGAGTGGGGAGCACTGGCTGCAGAGCCCCATCACAGGCACAGACCCTCCACCCCTCCCAAGCAGCATCACCAGGCCTCAAGGTACTTTTGCCTGGAATCAAAAGAGCTGAAGAAGATGCTTTTTTAAAAGGGCATGTGGTGACAGGACAAGGGACAATGGCTTTAAACTGGAAGAGGTTGGGATTAGATATTAGGAAAAAATTCTTCACTATGAGGGTGGTGAGGCACTGGAAGCTGTGGATGCTTCACCCCTGGAAATGTTCAAGGGTAGGTTGGGTGGGGCTTTGAGCAGACTGGTGTAATGGAAGGTGTCCTTGCCTAAGGCTGGGGCTGGAATTCCATCTTTGAGGTCTCTGCCAACCCAACCCTGTGATTCTGTGAAATCCCTGCACTGCTTGTACCTCTGATACCAAGTTCACTTGCTGTGTTTTGGTGTAATGATCACAGCAGCATGTGAGGGGGAGGGAGGAGGGTTTGTGAGCGTCATTGGGGAAACCCATTTGTGAGGACCTTCACCCGCCACGGCCGTGGCCACAGAGGAGCTGCCTGCCCCTGGAGCACAGCCTGTGGTGAACACGCGCGGCCCCAGCTTCGGTACCTGCGCCTGACAGCAGAGAGAGTTACATTGTGCAAAGGGGGCCATTGAGCTTGATTCATAGTAAACATGTAATAGTTTAAAGGTTAATAAAGCCCTTGCTCAGTAATGAGGAAGGCTGTTGCCCACATAAAAAGGTTCTGAGGAGCAAGCCAGGGCAGTAGAGGCTCTGAGGGAAGACCCTGCAGACTGGCACATGAACACTGCGGGGTTTGACCTCCCCAGGCCACTGCATGGCCCCAAGCGTGGGCAGGGGGCATGGAGCTGGTGCTGCTGCTCTGGCCCAGGCCCAGGACTCACTCCCCTCTCTTGTCCTGTGCTAGGAACACTCACCCACGCTGTTTAAGGACAGAACTGGCTCTAACCAGGGGCTCTCATGCTGCTGAAGGGCCACCTTGCCAAATCTGTCAGTAAAAGATTCTTTGAAAATTGCATGCAAAACCCTCTAGCTGCTGAAGAGTTAAACTTCCCTGTAATATGAATCATGTGTGAAGTATCCAAATTTGGTTATAAATCCTGTTTAAGTTTCAAAGCACAAGCGTTATTGGAGGTAGCAATACTAACATCAAACAGCCTTGATAAGATCAACAAATTACTAAGTATAATTGTTTGTGCTGGGGTGTGTGCAAGGAGATAAATAACTCATAAATTAAACACCAGTGCCTGAGGGTGAGTCATTCATGAATTCAGAGCTGTCCTGACACTCACAAGCAAAAAGTAATTTTCTCTTAGTTCAGTAATTATGCATTTCAAGATATAAGATCAGCAATCAATGCTAGGTGTGCTTGCAAAGGTGGAAGGATACTTCAGCTACTGGAGTTTCCCCATACACTGATTAACAAGAAAAGTCTGTTGCTTTTCTCTGTAGTGGGGAGTAGTCAGACTGAGGTACACTTCTTCAAAAAGATAATGACTAATAAAGGGATTAAAAATAGATTAAGGGTCAGTTTTTGCTGTTATAAATTGGCAGCATTCTCCTGGCTTCAGTAGAGCAGTACTAGTGTATATTAGCAGAAAATCTGTCCCGAATTGTTAAAGAAAATCAACAACCCCCCTGTGATAAGTGCTGTGAGTCATGCAGGCTAGTGCCTGCTCTGAGAGGCACCTGGCACCTCGCTGCCTGCGCTGCAGCTCGTGCGCTCTCACGCGGGGTCATTAGAGCCCCTTCCTGACTTATTCATAAGACCCCATGAGGATCTTGGTCTAATCAGGGTTTTCCTAAGGACAGGGAATAGTAATGTAATCTGTTATTGTAACAACATCATCTTGATCTGCTTTTATTTACTAATGTTTTGCCAGCCATTAAATATTTTTCTGCCGATTTCAGACAGAGATCACACTGAGAAATCATATTTTTGGAAATGTGGTGTAAATCTCACAGCTGCTCAACAATAGTTGCTGCTGGGATAAACTCCCAGCCTGCAGGAGACAATTGATGTGTAACCTACACCCTCCTGACCAATCGGATCCCAAATAGCCTTGACCCCGCCGGTCTGCGGAGTGTCGTGGTGGGGGGAGAGTGGTGGGAATCCTCCCAGAGAAGGACGAGAAGTCTGTGACAGTCCTTGATAGGTTCTCTCAGTCCTCAAGAGTACTGATAGTGCAGCAGTTTCCATCCACAGGTATGCAGGAGAGACGGCAGCGCAGCTGGTTTCGTTACGTGTGTGACACGCGTCACCTCCACTAAATGATGCCACCTTCTCGTGGCGCCTCCATCCCTTGCACATGGCCTGGCCTCTGAAGGTTGCCTGAGTTTTCCGCCACTCCTACCAACCCAGCAGCGCAGACCTGGCGCTCAGGAACTTGTCACCAGGTAATAGGGACACGTCTGCTATTGCAAGCCACCTTTTACGTGCTGTGTTGCAGGAAGCCCTTCGCCTGGAGGAGGTTTGTGTCCAACACCACGGTGCTGGTTTGAGATGGGCTTGTGGAAAGTGTTAGAGGTCATCTCTGGCTTCACTGGCAGATGCCATTCTGGGAAAGAAAGAGAAATGTTTAATTTATATTTACTATTTGAGAAAAAAGCCGTAAGCATACCCTTTTATCCCAAAATAAAAATGAGTTAATGACTGGAGTGTTTAGCCCATTGGATGTCACTGTTTTCAATTACGTGCCATTCTGGTGGGAGAGCACAGATTCTTAGGCTGAATGGAGATTTGTGCTCCAGCTATTTGTGCCTTTTAAAACATTTTCTTTACTACTTTAAGAGAAAACTGTAAAATGACAATAATGACATATTATTACAAGTAAATTACACTGTAAAATAGCATTAATATTGCAGTTGAAACCTAGAATTTGAAATAAGATGGAAATATTCATTTGCACACAGCTTTTGTTCTTATCAAAAGCAATTTGGATTAGGAATGAGATTTACTTAGCGCCTGCACTTGCAGGCGAGCTAATGCTCAGTCACCTGGACTGAGCAGGCTGTCAAGCTCATCTGTCACCAGCCGCCACAGGAGCCTCGGGCAAAGCCTGGCACTCCCCGGAGTGGCACAAAGCACCTCGAGGCCCCGAGGGAGTGGAGGTGCTGCGATGCAGCTCAGAGTGGCCTCGCGTGCGGCGATGCTCCGGGCTGGGCACCCGGGGATCGGGCTGGGCAGCCAGGGGTCCCCTGGCACTGGGTCGGCCTCTGATTTGTCTCCACAGCATAGGAGGATCTGTGCCACAGAACGTGAAACCCACTCTTCTCCCAGCTAAAGGAGAAAGACTAACAGGAATTAGAAATTAATAAACTCGGAGTGGGTGCAGGGTGGTAATCGGGGACCTTGCGCTTTGGGAGAACGCTGAGCAGTTTAACGCTCCATTTCATGAAAATTGTCCCTTGAATTTGACAGCCCTGTTCTTTAAAGGTCAAGGGGTTTGGGCCTTATTTTTCTTCTCCTCTCCTCTCCTCTCCTCTCCTCTCCTCTCCTCTCCTCCATTCATAAATGGGAGACCATCAGACCCTGGAAGGGCCTCTTCTGTACAGAGCAATTTTGCACTGGTGAGGACTGCAGGAGAGCCCCTTTATAGGGGTATGTAGAAGGGATGGGGTATCAAACTGCATTTAATTGCTCTTTTTTAAGCTGTGTTGGCATTAAAGTTGGTTGGCCTTTCAAGTGGGACATGCTATTGTGCATTTAATTAGGACCACCAGCAAGGCCCCATAAACTCCTCGTGGCAGTGGGTCTTAAATCTTCCCTTCTCTCCATGCTCCATCCCCAAACAGAATGGGCCTCCCTTTCCTCACACCTCGGGCAAGGGCAGCCAGCTCACCAGGAGATCAGCCCACTGTTTGATGGTCACAGGGTGAACAGGGAAACCCCAGGAATCCAATCACTTTTTCTTTTTTTGTCATAGATTTCATTAATTTGTTTTTGCATCAGCACAAAGAAGGGAGTAATGAATCTAGAACTGACCTTTCAGGCAACTTCTGCTTGATGTTACCCTTTCAGCCCTTGTTCTCTCTGCCCACCTGAATTACGCAAGGGAGGCGCAAAATTTCCATATGGGGAAATACGTGGAGAGCTTCCTATGTTTGTGTAATCCTTTGCAGCAGTGATAAATCTCTCTTATCTGTCTTTGCAGTAATTTTGCTGTGGAACAGAGGAAATGAACTGGCAGGTGCTGAATCCTGTCGTGTGCTCCTCATGACCACACACTGGTGATGTTTCTGGGAAACAGAGGATGGCAACGCGGGCCAGAAAGCACTGCTGGCATGCTGCTGCCATCCTGGCTGGGTAAGGTAAGCCCCAGGCAACCTTCTCTCTCCACTGAATGAATAGGGCTGCAGGGAGGTCCAGGCTGCTCCTGGTCCTGCAAACAGCTAATTCACTCCTGCCCTGCTGACACACACAGGGCAAGCTGGGAATAAACCACTGTATCCTTGTTGGAAACATTCTTCTTCAGTAATTCCCAGACTGTATAAAAGTAGATTTGGAAAGGATGGAGAAGCAACTCGACCAGCAACCTCTTGTGGCGCTGTGCCAGTCCCCAGTGCCTGGGAGAGGAGCAGTGAACACGGCACGGCTGGGCTCCATCCCACCACCTGCTTCCATTTCTCCGGTGAGAAGGGGTGCTCCTGTGACAAATCAGGCACTGTTAACATGTAACATTAGTTTTAGGATGCAGGAGCACTTTGAGCCATTAAAGTGTCTGAGCCATTAAAAACAAATGAAAAATACAAGAAGATAGGACGGTGATGGGAGTCAGAGGGTGCGATCCCAAGGCAGCCTTGCCAGAGCTCAGGCAGCTGGCAGAGTGCTTCTGCTGAGGGGACTCTGCCTCCCTCCCCTGCTTCTGGCATCAGCTTTTACAAGTGTCCTGTGTGCTCCTGATGGCGTGGTCCCAGTGACAGCAAACTGGCGAAGCTAAGTGGTGCTCAGCATGGCAGGGACTCTGCTGCTGTGCCACTGTTCCGGCGGGATTGGGAGTGTTTCTGGTGGGCAAACGACTTATTTTGGCAAACTGCAGTTTTGAAACATTTTTCCGTTCTTCTATGAGGAATAACCTTCTATGAGGTGTCATTTAAGACAGGCTTGAAAAATGTGTTTTCATCTCCTAAGTAAGCTCCTGGAATGGTTTGGAGGGCATTGGCATTGCAGCAGCTCTGAGATGAGTGTGTTCACTCTGAAATCAGTACCATTTTCAAAGCCAGTGGAGGTCTATTTGCATGACTTGTATTTTAATACCATGTCAGATTGTGTCTTAGAAGTACTCATGGATTATTTCTAGCAATCACTAAGAATACGTATGTTGTTTGTATTCCACTAGATGCCTTTACTTGGGACAAAATACCTTTAAATGCTTTAGAAATCAAGACGTACGCTATCCCTGACAGTCACAGTGGGCACCTGCAAAGTAAGAGAGCTGTTTTCTTCTTGGGGCTCAAAGGCCAGCCCAGGAGACCAAAGGTATTTTGGTGCCTGAGCCGTGCTGGGGGCCTGGCTGAGGACCCCAGTGCCTGGCAAGCCTGCTGGTTCCCTTAGGAGTCCCCAGCCAAGTGGGGTGTCGGAACAAGTGTCCTTCATCTGATGGTATTAAAAAACCCAAACCCAAACCTCAACTAGCTAATCCATTTTTTTGAAAGTATCTCTAACAAGACAGATATTCAAAAGCACTTTGACAAAGCTACTTCATTAGAACAATGAGCAAATAAGAGAAAATAAGCAGGAGAGGTTCTGAGATAGGAGAGAGAAAATGCTGTCTACGTGTCCCATGCTAACAGAAGAGTTTTTATGCTTTTTATCTGAAATAACCAAAAAGGAAGGCCGTATCTAGGGCCAGTTCTGTTATGGTTTTCAGACAAATGCAGCTTTAATCATAATGATCTCACTGTATGCAGTGAAACTACTCTGTGCTTGGAGTTACTGATGTGCCTATCTTTGCCTGAAGACAAATACATTTTTATAGGCAAATTAAGGGTAATCAAGCTTTAAATCTTTGTTATCCCCGTTAGTTAAATTGGGGTCCAAGGAAACCTTCCTGGGCCAGAATCAGAATAGTCTTCTGTATCTTAATTATCTAAATATTTTAAACAAATTTGATATTTACCAGTGCTCCTGCGATGAGTGGGTATGTGGGAAATGCAATGAAATATTAAAATGCTTGTGACATATTCTTGCATATTTAAAGATTTGAGGATTTTGCTCAGCTGCTGGGTTTATGAGCCTGCAATACCAACATTTATGCTTTTGCTTCTTCATGAACCCATGGAAACTTTTCAGAAAAGTTTTAGCTACAACATGTCGACGGACTATAAAGGAAAGGTTTATTTTGTGTATACCCTCTTTACCTGAGGTCTGTAGTTAGACTCTGCATTACAGCTTCTGGATCTCGTGTGCTCAGTTTGTGCTTTTGATCATGCCACTCTTTGCACAAAGCTGAGAGAATTTCTGCTTCATAAAGAGGAAAATACAGACACGTTTTGATGTCTATAGAAATGCATGTTTGCTCTTATTTTTGAGGCAGGGGAACTTGGGGTTTAACATCTCTATGGTTCTTCTGAGGTTTCTGTGCCATCAAAGTTTCCAAGAAGGACTTAATGGGGAACAGAAATCATTTGGTTGTGGTGGTGATGGTGTCCTTGATACGTTTTTCTTTAAAGGTTGTACACTGATAAAAATAGTAAGTAACCCAGTCTACTCATAACCACTTCATCTTTAAGTTCATGCAAGTTTAGGGAGGTGTAAGTGACTAAAAGGGTGAGTGGCTTAAGATTCACTGAGTGATACTGCAAATACAAGGACTGAAATACCAAAGGAGTAAAGGATATATAGACCTTTGCCCATTACATCAAGAAAATGAAAAAGTTAGGAAGGGGGAGGGGGGGGATTCCTGTGCTACATTTTTCAAGTCCTACTCCAAAAGGGGTAACCAGCCCATTAGTATAGGTGCCAGGAAGCTGCTTTTGTGACATCTCACCAAACACACCTACTTTCACTGGACCATAGAAAGATCAATCCTGTCTGAAAACCACCCATTACCTAAGACACCTAATTTATATTAGAAGCTCACTAAAAGGCACTGTCTGGCCCCCAACCTTCACTGCCAGTGATAAAGAGGATGTTTTACACCATATGTGACACTTAATCAAAACCGATATTCTTTAACAAACCCTTAACCTCTAGCACACAGGAGTCATATGAGGCCAAGGGACAAGACACAGATCCAGCTCAGGGTGGCATATCCTTTGA
The DNA here is from genome assembly GCA_013398855.1 of Mohoua ochrocephala. NCBI lineage: Eukaryota > Metazoa > Chordata > Aves > Passeriformes > Acanthizidae > Mohoua > Mohoua ochrocephala. The sequence continues at coordinate 116,667 of VZTA01016007.1, read as the reverse complement.
TTAAGATGATACAGATTTCCCATTTTTATCAGGGTTACAGATTCTGGATATATCCCTTTTTGATTTGTCAGCATTAAATTTCAGTCGAGGTTCAAGCCAAAGAGAGACCAAGACTAGTTCTGTCTTCAACTGTGTATTAGGAGATAATTTCTCTGAATCCTCTGCAGTAATGATCCTCAGATCTTCTCATCTTTCTGTAAGCAAGTTTTCCTGGGAACCTGGATTTAAACTATGGCACAAACCTTGCTTGCATCTGGGTCCTTTCTTAAGGAGGAGTATCTAAATACTCTTATTCTGTGAGCCCTGAAATGGACCTTTTTTTTCTTTCCTTAGGTCTTTTTCAAAGAGGCGAACCTTCAAGTGAGTTCTTTCACCCTCCCTTGGATTTCTGGGGCAGGAGGTTTTACTTATGGAGTACACAGTACTTTAGATGAGGATTGCAAACTTCAGGGGGTTAGACACAGGTTTCACTACCTGCAGTACATTGGAATCTCAGTTATAGTTGACTTTACTCCTGGGTGACTTCTCTTTCCCCCCAGTTTTTTAGGTAAGCCCTTCTTCTAGCATTGACATGTGGCTGGTTTGGGCATGGAGAAGTCTCTCAAACTCCTCATCACGGGGGTAAGTTTGGCCGTTTTCCCCCCTTTGTAGTCAACTTCCCCTTTCAGCTGGAAGTTTAGATTTTGTTAGGAACATGGTTCTGCAGAAATTATTTCTAGCCACTGTTCCTTGAAAATAACACGCTGCTTTATTATTAATGTGTAAAGGAGATCTTGGAAAGGGTTTTGCTTTTCAGTTGTATGTTTTTAAACACTGAACCAGCACGTCTGTTCTGCAAGGCTCTGTGGCTGGCTGGAGGATATGGGCTCACCTCTGCCAAGTGCACAGATCCTTGCTCAGCACACAGAAATGTTTCTTATTTGGACTGTTTTCATTGTTACGGTCGTTACTGGTACCTTTATAAGCACAACTCTCTCTGTGAGGAACTGTCTTCCTCCTACTTTTCCACAGGAGCAAGGAAGCCCCTCTACCCTCACAGAGAAGCCGAGATGATCTACAAATTTCTCTAGCGAAAAAGGACAAGATTTTGCATGAGTTTGAGATTCCAGGACAGAGGCAAGTAGGAAGCAATGGCTCTCAAGCCCTTCAGACTTTCTTTTTTCTTTAAACTCCATGAGGGAAGAAGGGGCAATATATGTAGGCTACTTCCTTTGAGAGAGAACTCCGGTCGTAGAAAGAACTGTAATCATGTTAAAATATATTCAAAGGCAGCTTCTGTTTCATAAATGCAAAGCTGACAAACAGAAATCTGGAGGACTGGTTCCAGTTTATGGCATATCACATAGATCAAAGGTCAGCCTTTTATTCTCCCGTACCTTGGTTTTTAAAGCTTCTTTAATATACAGAAGCACAATCAAGGAGAAAGACTTGCATCTCAGCTGCCACTCCCAATTCCTTACCCATCTTGATTTCTTAATCAGAAAATTAATTGGGCCTTGGAATCTCAATTTTTCTTAAATCTCTTCAGATTTAATCAGTGTGTTCTGCTGGAAGCAATCTTTCACTTAAGATTTCATAGCAATGTAGCTAGAGAAACCATGTCATTTCCTGCATCAAATACATCAAAGTTATGTGTGTTGGGGTTTTTTAACTTTGTCCCATGCTTCAGTTTTGCTCTCTTTGCTCCAAGGAAAGAGTGTTTTATTTCTTGTTTCTACTGGGGGGTGAATCTGCTCTACTGCAATGCAGTCTAAAATTAATAAATTGCCAGGGAAGGAGGAGCAGATGCGTCCTCCTGTGCAGTGTGCTGGTACGGGAGCTGACAGCAGTGGCAGGGACGCTTTTCACAACCAATGCCTTCTCTGTTGCACGTGGTAGGAAGCAGAGCCTCTCGGTACCATTATTTAATTAAAAGGCAGACTATGCTGTGACCAAGTGCTGCCACTATTATTTAACGACACTTCCCAAACATGAGTGCTCTCCCAGCAGTGAGAGACGTAGCCTCCCTTGTCCCTAACTTGGGCATTCAATTCACTGTTCGCTGTGTCCCAGTGAATACTTTGGTTCTCTGATGAGATGGGAGGGTAGTTTGTGTTTCCAGATTTAAAGCTTGCTGTTGCAGAGAGTTGGCTCTGGCATTCACAGGAGGAAGTTGCCTTGGGGGCCAGAGGGCTGCATTACAGCATTTAACAGACTGATCAGGTTGCCATCATATATGGGGTCAGCTACAAGCAGTGCTGTCCCATGGCAAGGTGCCTGGTTTGTGGTTTGTCTTAAATTGAAGCTTATGAATGTTTGGACGGAGTTTTCCTTTTTGGCTTTGTTTTAAACCCAAGATTCGGCCCCAGTGTTGAAGTCTTTGCCACATGCAGAGAGGAGTCTTGCTTGGCTTTGCTGCACAGGTGCAAACCCCACTTTTCACTCCTGCACATGCTGCAACTTTGAGCTCCCTCTGCTTCCTCAGCCTGGGGGGCTCCTGAAGGCCGGGGGTTCCTCTGAGGGTTTGTTAAACATGATTTCGGCCCAGCTGAGGACACGAGGGTGTGCCAAGGGTGTGCCAAGGGTGCTGGGGTGCGGCTCACCCCCACTCAGGTGAGAGTCTCCCACAATGGTCTGCTCATCCGTCTACCCCCGGCTGACTTTCCCAGGGGCCGGTGAATCTGAGATGTGGGACGCTGCTGTGGTGGAGGCACCTGCTTCATCCCAACCATGCCTGAAAGCACGTGCTGGGTATTGAGTGGCTGAAGTTACCTCATGCTCTGTGAATGCAGGGCTGCTGTAAGGTGGCCCGTTGGACTCGGGTGCCCTTTTTCTGCTCTAGTTCCAACGGGAGCCAGCAGCAACTCCCTGTCTCTTCCCTGCTTTCCTCTCCTTGTCAGCTCTGTGAACTATTCAGTGATGGGCATACACAAATGCCTCTACCTGCCCTTTGCTTTGCAGGATTAGGAAATAAGTAAAACACCGGCCATCTGTGTGTTCCAGCAATCACAACAGCATCCACACAGCATGGACTTTGGTTCACAAATATTAATAAAAAACCTCTTCTTTCATATTTGCCTGGAAAGCAAGCTGGAGCTCATTATAACTGCATGCTTTATGGAAGCTTTGTAAGTGGTGATTACAAGACACCCGGCAAAACTTTAACAACCTATAATGACATCTGAGTTGTCTATTTTCTGGAAAATATATTGAAATTGCCAGTTTTGGCCCTGGGATTAGGCTGTAATACGGAATGCTTATAGTTTTGAGAAAATTCAGGAGTAAAAATACAAAACAGCTTGACACAGACTAAGAGAAGAAGGGAAAAAAAAGGCTATCTTCAATTCTGGTGGCAGGCCAACATGAGTATTTAGAAATTAAATCCTAAATCTGATTTGTGGACTAGCAGCAGCTTGTGATGAGTACTGCAGGGGGCAAGGGGCAACTTCGAGGTCCGTGTGTGTCCTGCCTCTCCAGAGCATTGCAGGTGCTGTCCTCGGGCCACCAGCAGCAGTACCAGCTGGGCAGGGAGCTTGTGGGAGACTGCTCTGCCCTCTTCGTCCCAAACCTCCCAAAGGATGGATTGGATGAGTGGCAGGAAAAATAAAAAAGCTGATGGCTGTGGAAGGATTAAGATCTCTGTTGAGGCCGTTTGGCCACGCTGCTGCAGCCCTGCTTTTGAAGAAGCTGAGGCCCTGGTCACTGGCTCTACCTCTCCCCAGGGCTTGCAGCCACCCAGGTCCCACAGGCTCTCCTGCATTTGAGGAGGGGTGAGGATTTTAGGTCTTGCAAAACCAGGCAGGAAAAGAATTTAGAGCACACCTAAAATGTATCATGAGCCCATCTACAGCTGGTGGTTGGATGCAAGTAGGGAGAAGGAACCTAACTCATTCCCTGGGAGACACAGGCCGCAGCAGACACAGGGCTGTAAAGGCATGTCGCTCCTGTCCCGGAGAAGGGACGGTGCCTCTGAGGGCCTGGCACACCTGTGTGCCGTCAGGTCTTGGCTGCGAGGTTCCCTGAATCCCCATTACGTGCTTTCTTTCACTTTCACTGCTAATTGGCACTCTTTAGCCATTTTTGCATGTGGAGTGTGTTAACACAGGATAGGGTTATTATCAAATTAATTAGGAGCTCCCTCCAATTATTCCTGCTGTGCCTGCCGGGCTCTCCCCGCTCCCCCCGACGGGCTGATTGGCCACCACAGACCCTCTGGCTTTGAACGCCTGAGCGGGGCCACGGGCTCATTACGGCGCTGCTCCCGCCCCATCCCCGGCGCCGCCGGTGCTGCCGCTGCCAGGTTGGCTCCCCGGTGCCCGCCAAGCGCCGGGACCCAGCGAGCTCCGGAGCCTGACTGGAGCCGAGGTGCTGCTCCAAGAGGCGAGGGCAGCTGCCCCGGCTCGGCCCCAGCGAGCTCAGGGATGGCTCCAGCCAGTGGGCGACACTTCTCCTTGCACAGGTAAGCACGGGGGCTTCAGGGTGGTGCCGTGCCCCGGCAGGGCTGGAGAGCATGGCTTTGGTTGGGATGCGAGAGAGCTTGGCAGGGGGCGGCTGGAGCGGAGAGGTTTATCCCAGCACCGGCCTCGCCGCCAGCGAGGGTGAAGCTGCAGTACCTGGTGCCGGAAACAGCTGAGGCTCCCAGGCAGGGGACAGGGATTTATACGCTGAAACTTGCAACACACAAAACCACAAAAGCAGCTGAAGCCAACCAGCATGTGGACATTTGCTTAATTGAGAAATAAGCACATAGTTGTGGGTCAGTGACTATACAGCTGATTGGCTGAGGCTATTTTATTTTGGAATAATTTACAGTTGTTAAATGGATTTGGAAAAGCCTTAATAGTGGTTATTAAACTATTGACTTAGCCTGACGTGTTCAGTGTAGTAATCCGTGTTTGTGTTTGTGGCTGTGACGACGCTGCTGGAGCTGGGAAAGGTGCTGGAGCGCTGTCAGCCCGGGCAGGGAGCTGCGGGGCCGCGGCCGCAGGGGCGGGCGGGCAGGGCTCCTCCTGCGCGGACATCAGCAAAGCTCTTCGGATTTTATCTGGGTCAGAAGCAATGCTTTGCTTCCCCATCGTTACAAATTCATTATGTGCATCTCCATCATCATCTATTGAAACTAATTTAATGTCAAAAGACCCTCCTGTACAAAGAGCGGCTTTTTTGCACCTGTGCAGAATCAGACTCGTTTTAAACTCGTCTGTGCAATGAATAACTTCAAGTGCAGCACTTGTCGAGTTTGCCCTTCTGGCCAGCAGTTCAAACTGTTCACATTCATTTATACCACGGTGCAGGATATATTTGCTAAGGACTACAGAGCACATGTTTTACCATGCGTGGAAGAAATCCCTCCAAATGAACTAAATATCTCTCCTACTCATCATGTCTCCTGTCCACAGGTGATTTACAGAGCAATTCTTATTTTCTTTTTATTGTTTTCTTTTGTATGATGGTTAAAAAGGCAGTGGACAGATACTTAAAAGACAAATCCCCTTTTTTTGCTTTGTTTAACCCCTAAAATGCACACAGTAGTAAATTCTGGTTTTGCCTGAAACACTGTTCTGTGGGCTGGCAGCTGTGTGTTAGTGTGGAGGCTTTGCTAGAAGGAATGGAGCTCTTGAATATTTTGCAAAAAGCTTTTTTTCCCCCCAAAATGTCAGTTGATGACCAAACTCCAGAAGACATCAGCCAGGAAGAAGGAATGCTAAGCAGGCAGATTAAAAACAAAACAAAAAGTTTCCCCTCCAGACTTTGACTCTCCCATTTCAGACAATATTATTGTTGTTTCATTGGTTGCCCAGTTAGCCAGAATCCCTTCTGGGAGAGACAGGACCTACATTTCAAGAGGAAAACAAACAAATAAACCATCCTGTAAAACCGCTCATCTACCCCTGTTAGTTTTCAAAGAAAAGTATAATTCAAGACTCCTTTAAAATACGATACAAGGGCAGGGGAGGTCAGGGGCTCTGAGGGCACCTTTGGAGGTCACCTCAGAGGGCTGCTGTCTGCAGCTGATGGCTGCAATGTTTCTATTTACTCCCCATCCTCTTTTTAAATCTCCACTTTGGAAACACACCTTCAGTGTGAATAACTCACTAGAGACTGAAAGGGGATGTTGAGGTTGCAGGGGAGAAGAAAAGCCCCACCTATTCAGCAGCAATTACAGAAATGGTGTGAGGCCTGTTGCAAGGAGTCCTGGTGTGAGGTGTGACCACCTCTCCAGTTTGGGCAAACCCTGACGTACAACGGGAAATTCCCCACTGAGGCCCTTTGCCGGCCAGGACTCCTACACCAGCCCGGCTGCCTGGCACACTTACTGATGTGCCAGTGATTGTGGTATTGCTTTTCCAACCATTTCACAGGCCTAAGGTCAGATGAAAAGGCTCCTTTTCTGGCAGCATTCCCAAGTTTTTTGTGTGCTTAGCAATGCAAACCCGGGTAACAGCAGTGACAAAGCTCGGCACGTCCCTATCTGGCCATTGCACTCCAGCAGTTGCATCTCGATACGCCCCGGTGATGCAGGAGTTCACCTGCAATGTGCAGCCAGGTGAGAGCTGTTTTGTTTTAATAATTATTATGAATTTTTATTTACTGATTATTTTTTAAACATATCTGGACATGTTTTGTTCCTTTTGCCTTTTTAACAATGGTCATTAGTATTTCGACTTTAGAAAGACCATGTTCTCATTTCAATCATTCTACAACTGTTCTCTAGTCTTAGAGTTGAGGGGTACTCTTGTATTACATATATAATGCATGAGTACACTCCATGGATGTTCATGCAGCATTTCAAATGAGAGTTGCTGCTTTTCCTACATACTTACCTATCCAACAGGAAAGAACAACATGACAGTTTTCTATCATGAAATGAAAAGCACACAAAAATCTGGGGGCTCCACGTATTTCAGAACTGTGTAATGTCACTGTATTTACCTCCAAGTACTCGGTGAAGTATCCCGTGTGAGGGCACTAACCTAGATAGTTTACGTAAGACCGTAGAAATTCAATTCCAGAAATGAACCTTCGTATCTCTAGGAACAGCTGGAGAGGCTCAGGTCTACTCATCCTGCTCAGAATGGACACGAGGAATTTGGATTAGATGCAGATGGAGTGGGGATTTCGTTAATGACAGAAAGAGAGGCAAACATGTTGAGGCATAACTGCCTGAATACAAACACAAAATATCTGTGTACGTATTTCTGGCTTTAAACTATGAACACCGTAAATATGCCATCATGCAAGAGGCAAAGCATATGTAAACGTAACAATATCCCATTACCTCTCCAGCAAAGAAGAATTTTCATCACTCATTCATATCCCATTGAATCAGCACAAAGATTCACTGCTGGCTGTTAATTATCCTCTACAAAGACCTGGCTATTGTGTTCAATTTTAGTAGAGGCGCAGTTGTTATTGTAGTGTACATAGAGAACGGTACCTGAGGGAGCAGGGAGGAAAGAAATATGCCTGTGTAGAATTTTAACTAGGAGAGTTCTGTTGCACAGAAGGGATTCATAGGGTGGGATTTTGATATGTGCTTCAGGAAATTAAGCTCTTTCAAGACAAAAAACCTTGCTGTGGCTCTCTGAATATGTGATACCACTCAGTATTTGAAAGACATCAGCCACTTAAAAATAGCTTGCTGTTACTTAAAAGAATTTCTAAGACTACTTTGACTGAAGGGTAGACAGGAGGAACTGGTCTGCTTTTCTCTGAAGTCTGTGACCCTCCAATCACATCAAGGAAGGTGTATGCAAGAGTTCACAAGGTCCATTCATCTCCCTGGGGTTTTTGAGGGGCACTTGGAGGCCACCAGCCAAAGGCAGCAATCCACTTCCTCCACACCAGCATGGTGGAGGAACTGGGGCCTTACACAGGAGCTTTCCTGGCGGGAGGCAGTGCAGTGTCACAGTAGGAGGGCGCCAGCTGGAACCACACTTGGGCTGGGCGGGATGCTGGGGTCGCCAGGATTCATCAGAATTCAGGAAAAGAAGAGCTGGGAACAGTGGCGAGTTATCCCAGGGAGCCATGTATTTTCTGCACCGAATGGCTGCAAACGCTGCCGTCACTTGGCATTTTAGAGGGCTCAGGAAAGATCCACCGAAGGTGTTATTTTAGAGGGTGAGTTCTTTCCCATGTGCCTTCCACGATGTGAATGCCAGGCAGGAGGAGGTGAAGCCTTGAGACGCTTGGGTTGCTGAAGTCGCTGCTGTTGAAGCAGGTAAGCGGCTCTAGGCTCACGTGGGAGGACTGGCCTCGCTCAGAGGCAGCACAGCAGCTGCAATGAAGTCAGCCTCACTCCCTATTTCTCATTTCTACTCGAGGCCTCTCTTCTCCTTGGTTGTGCAGGGATAAATACACAGTGGCTGTTTGTTCCAAGTGTGCAAGTTGAAAGGACAGGAGAAAGCATGTAACTTTGGGTGGAAATACTTAGAAAAATAAGAAAACAAAATAAACAAAGATGAAGGAAGAGAATTAAAACTTCTATAAATACCAAGAATAGTTAGAGATGAAGGGAACACAAAGATACCAGGTCAGGAAAGTGAAGCAAGAACTTTTGGGGTGGGATATAAGAAACCACAAGACATGACAGGATGATCACCATTGGTCACTGAGACACTGGCCATGGCACAGCCCTGTTGAGGTGCCTGTCCCTGCCATGCCACTTGGATAGGACTCTGGTAGTCCTGCTGCTGCCTGCTGGACTAGACTCCAGCAGAATGGGACAATTTCTTTTGCAGTCCCTAGTGGTTAATCCAGCATAGCAGCTAAGAAATCAGCACCAAAAGGCACAGTTCAATCAGGAGATATGTGGATCCTTGCCTTGAATTGCAAAGGAAAGACCTGCATAGGCTACCACCAGAATCCTACCCTTTGTCTGATTCTAGCAATGAAATAGATTGATTATATCTCCTGCTCATCTGTCAGCACTGTGTTCAGCATTAAATCCTGTCCAGCTTGGAGCAGCTACTTTTCTTTGCACCACTGTAATGGGAAGATTAGTATTGGTTCATGCTCAGAAACTTGCTGCTCAGGGCAGCTAGAAACAGTTCATTAATGAAGTGTGGTACGTTGTTTCCTTCGCTTCTTTTAAGTTCTTTGAGACCAAGGTGGGAGATGCCCACTGCCATATGGCCAGCAAGAGCTGTAGAGTGTCTCTCCTATGATGAGACCTGATATTTAAACTTGATGTTTGCTGTTCAGATGATGTCTGTGAACAAGCAGGATTTCAACACAATTCTACTATTCACAGCTTGGGAATTGTTGCAAGACCATTTTTTCTGTATGTCTTCTTGTTACCAGAATTATTTTTTGCATTTTGGCATAACTCTGGGTTAGAAGGGAAGACTGTCAATATTTTGAGGGTTTTAATAGTGTTACTACAAACTGTGTAGTATTCTAATAGCTGCTTGTAAAGTTCCTGTTTATTTAGGAGAGACTTGTATCACATCTGTATAATTTTTAATGTTTAATATTAAAACATCTTGAGAGGATTTTAAAGATTTTTTTTCCTCTATTGCTTTTCTGTGATGAGTCAGAAAATAGTTTTGATGCCCCTTCTGCCTCTGATTTTCTTGACCCCCAGCTGTTGTCCTGCAGCTGGAACAGATGCATGCTGAACCTCCCAGCTGGCAGCACGAGGGGAAAATAGCCCTCAGCAAAATTCTGAGGGAGACACACTGCGCTCCATGTGTAAAGCTGGTGGATCAAAGACATAAACTAGGAGTATGTGGGGTTTTCTTTCAGTTCCTGCAGGGGGGTAAGATTTGCCTTAACTAGATTTACTTTCTAGAAATGCAAAGTCAGTGTGGAAGAATGCTGGGTCTTCTGGTTTCCTCAAAGTTTGGACTGTTTTTATCAGCCTTATAACAAAAGGATACCAAAACTAATGTGCAAAATGTTGCAAGAGAAACGATCAGCTGGCCAGCATCTAAAGGATGTATTTGTAGTCGTGTCCCAGAAGTTCAAGTGTGATCAAGTTCAGGTGCTCAGGTGGAGCAACAGAGCAGGCAGACTGGTGTGCTCTGACCTGAGGAGTGGGGACAGTTTGCTTTCCTTCCTCCCCTCCATATTTTTCCCTTCATTCAACCAAGCAGCCTGACCACCCAGTGCTGCAGCATTTCAGTGCTATTTGGCATCAGACGCACACAACCCAAAGCATGGGCTTTTCTAGTACATCAGTTGCATCTTCTTATTATGACTATCCTAACCTATTTCTAAATATGCTAACTCCAGTAAATGGCTGTAATTTTCTTATGGCTCAATTCATACCATGATTAAACACTACACAACAAAGGAAGGGCCCGTTTGCTTGTGTAGCCTTCAGTTTTGGCCTGAATACTGTCTTTTATAGGGTTAGTCTTTATGCACAAGGTTAAGAAACACCAAGGCAAATGTTGACTGAAAGTCTGAAAGCTGTTGGAGATGAGCTGGGATCTCTGAATGTTCAAGAAAATGTGTATCACAATCCAGAATATCTTATTAGAGTGGTATTTGTGATCTTGCTTTTCACACTTCATGTTGCAGCAGCAGAGGGAATTCACTCAAGGTCATGGTTTCCTGGTGGATGCTGTGCCTTAACGGGATTCAGGGCAGCACTGTCGGGAAGGAGCAAATGAGCTCAGCTTGGACCACCAGCTTTGAGGGGTTTGGGCCCCCATAGCAAGGCCTGGATCAGCCCAAAACACCCATCAAGGACACACCTGAAGAGAGAGAAGTCTAAGCAGTGCTGGCACGCAAGGTAGGTGACTGCAACTTTGGGTTGGTTTGTGCTACATAACAGAGCTCATTTGGGACTTCGGCATGGAAGCAAATGTGTGTCAACTGCACAGGTGATGGATGGAGTGAGTAATTTCGCAAGATATGTGAGAAAAACACAGAGATGAGATCAGCCACAGAGGAAGTAGACCAGAGGTTGGGTAAAAGTGAAAAAGAAAGGGAGGGAGAGTTATTCCTCCTTTTTTAGAATCATAGAATTATGAGGCTGAAAAAGTTCTTTAAGATCATCAAGTCCAGCCATTGACCCAGCACTGCCAAGTACACCACTAAACCATGTCCCTAAGCATCACACCTATATGGCTTTTAAATCCCTCCAGGGATGGTGCCCCCACCACTTCTCTGGGCAGCCTATTTCAATGCTTGATAATCCTTTCAGTGAAGAGATTTTTCCTAATGCCCAATCTGAACCTCCCCTGCTGCAATTTGAGGCTGTTTCCTCCTGTTCTACTGCTTGTTACTTGGGAGAAGAGGCTGAGTCCCACTCAGCTACACTCTCCTTTCTGGTAGCGCAGAGTCACGAGGTCCCCTTTGAGCCTCCTTTCTTCCAGGCTAAACATCCCCAGCTCCCTCGAGCTGCTCCCCATAGGACTTACTCTCTAGACCCTTCAGCATCTTCATCGCCTCTTTTTGGGCACGCTCCAGCACCTCAATGTCTTTCTTGTAGTGAGGGGCCCAAGACTGAACACAGATTTTGAGATGAGACGTGGCCTCACCGGTGTCAAGTACAAGAGAACGATCACTGCCCTCGTCCTGCTGGGCGCAGTTTTGGGGACTAAAACAACTACCCAGTGTAGGCACTGAATCAGAAACGTTTTCTTCCTCTTTGTGTGAAGGAACTTAAAATGTTTTTTAGAGCAAGAACTGCCCCTAAAACACAAGCCTGCTTCCTGGGATGGAAAAAGGAAGCATATTCAGCAAGGAAGGAGTTAAAAAGTAGGAGGAGGGACTTTTATCCTTCTCCTACTCATCCTTTACCTTTCCCTAGGAACTCCATTTCCTGATTAAAGGATATGTTATGTAAACCATGCAAACTGTTTTTTTTTTAATATCACGATTACACTTCAAACGTAAAAACACATGGCTCTTTCTGGGCTTCTCCGTGAGTGAGTGAGTGTGCCTAAGGCATGTGCTGCTGCCTTGCCCATGGCTTGCAGGGCTGGCATTGCAGGAGCAGCCAGAGAGCGACAGGGCAGAACAGCCAGGGGCCAAGGGAGCACTGGGTGCCTGGGACTGGAGCCCTGGTGGGAGAGGAGCTGGCAATTTTCTGTGTGACAGAGACCAAATGTTGAGAGAGACCATTTTTGTAATGGCCAGATAAGATGGCAGCAGGAGCAGCAACTGTCAAACAGCTGGCGCCTCTGGACAAGAGAATGTTACATCTTTGCTTTGGTTACTTTGAATATCTTCCTGTTATTAATAAGGATCCTGCTGAATGCTCCTCGCTAGGTGCAGACAGGCTGCTGGAGCGAGGCGTGCCCGCGTGATCCGTCACACAGCCGGCAGAGCGGGAATGCCTCGGCACCCCTGGGAGCCTGGGTGCATCTCATATGCCAACCAGGGCGAGTGAAGGGAAGGTCTGTATGGCCACCAGGTCAGCCTGTGGGGGCATTTTGATTTAATCACGTCTCATATGTGGCCAGAGGTATCATTGTATTTTTCAGCTTTGCTTTTTCCAACAGTTTTAGATACCTCATGTGGGGAAAGTAGTATCTTTTAAAGAACGCATTCTATATTTGGTAGTGAGTGATTCGAGGCATGAATGTGTCTGAAGGAGAAAGGCTTTTCGAGCAGCATGCTGCTGGCTCAAAGGTTCCTCCACAAATTCTGCTGGGCTCTGCCTCTGAGTCGTGCTGCCCTCTCACCAGCCCGAGCCTTGAGGAATCAATTCGGGAACTGCTTGAGACTCTGCATGATATTCTTCAGTGATCTCTTTCTACTCCAAAAGAAAAATACAGGGAAATGTCAGAGAGAATTAACAACTTAGATGGGCGGGTGGCAAGGCTTGAAAACCATACGGAGATGATTGAGAGAGGAGCACTGTCCCACAAGGAAACAGCTACTAACATTGCACAGGTGGTGGGCTTGGGAAAATTAGTTTTGGGGTTTTATTAAGTACAGCACAACCCTAAATAAAAAAGTGGAAAACCAGATCTAATTTGTCTTCAGCCAGTATCCTGGCAGTAGAACTAACTGATAAAATGTTGGGAATGGCCTCTATTAACATCCAGGCTGAAAATCTCAAGTTGGCTCTAACGCCACGGGGCTGTACAGAGACACTTCTTACACACAAACATGTGCCAAGCGGCCCACAGCAGAGAGCATGGGCCAGGCAGCAGCAGGATCCGTGGGGGCTTCGCAGGATTTCAGGATCAGGCTTTGAGGCACTCAAGAGGACACCGAGATGCTGCTGAATTCAGAGCCTCTCTCACCACTAATGCCTCAAGTTGTTCTCCGTCTGCATAACTACAGGTGCATGGTACAGGCAGAACCTGGGCTGGTTGTGCTTGGGAGCTGTGTCTGCAGCTGGTCTGCTGCTTCCAGGAATGCCAAGTGATGCTGTGTGGCAGCACTTTGCAAATTGTGAAGTTATGTGGAAAATCTACAAGAGGAAGGAAAAATGTTTTCCAAAGAACAGAACGGAGCACTAGTCAAAATTAGATTCTTAATCAGAAGAGAGGACGAGGAAGAATGTTGATCCATTCTTCTTTGAGATAGAAAGATGGTGAAATGGAGGATAGATTGGGATTAAAAAAAATGGAAATTTATTTCCTTGTTCTGCCATGAGACTTCATGTGTAACCTCTGGCAAGGCTCTTGATGCTCTTGCACATCTCACTCGTGTCTGTGAAATAGGAATAATCTCTTCCATGATCAAAAAAGATGTTATGAGGAGAACATCCTCAATGGTTTGAGTCCTCAAGCAGGGAGGCAGAGCAGTATCAGAGGGAGTTCTCTGATTTCCTTCTATTATGGGCACCACCGAGCTAGATAAGAAACAAGCCAGGATTTCAAACAGTTTTGGAGTTGAACAGTGTTGGTATCCAACAAAGAGCAAATGTTTTTTATTGAGAGATAATGCTATTTTGTTTCTCACAGTGTAAACACAAAAATATTTGTCTTTGTAGATTAGCTGCAGCAATGAAAATACTTTGCATAGTCACTAGTTGGGAGTTCTCAGACTCAGTTAATACATCCTAAATGGTCTGGTACAGGCTGGAATGGGGAGTTGAATTAAACACGAGATACTGGGCAGGGTGAGGCTTTTTTACTCAGGATACAGCCAGTTCTGTTCTCTGTGAAGTCTCTGCTTATAACCCTCATACTGATGACCACACAGCAAATGTGGCCAAACGGTGGACAAGCCAATGAGGAAAGGGGAGAAAGGACCATCAGCTCACTGACATGTTGGTTGCCACTCATTTTTGATGAGAGAGTAGCTGCCTCTCTGCCCCCATGGGAAACCCTTAATTCCTATTGATTTCTATTCGATAAAAGTGGTTTCTAACTCACAGTTTACAGAAGCAAAAATTTGAAGTCCTTTATTCTGACTTTGACCAATGAGTTTCTTGTCCCCATGGAAAGCCTGGGGGCAGATTACAAAGTTTCACAGGTAATTTGTAAATCCCTAAAACTGTTGGGGATTTTTGGTTTTGTTCTGGTTTTTGTTTGTTTGTTTGTTTTTTTCCTGTGGCCTTTAGAAACCTGCTTCCCAGCCTGCCTCCTCCATTGCCTGAATCATGGGAATAAGGAAATGTTTGCTGACTTCCAAATGTGAATTACAACAGAACTGTTAGGGTCTGGCTCTCAGAATCTCAGAAATCAAGTGTTCAGCTGTGTTCAGCTTTGAGTTTCTGCAGAGTCCTACTGCTCTGGGGCCTTGACTCTTTAGAGAACAGTAAATAAGAAAAAGGCAGCTCTCTCCCTCTGGACTAGAAATAACGTGCAGATTTAATTGACTTGTTTTATTAGAAATGTTTATGTTGAATTGTCCTACTATAGAAATGGTGTAATTCCTCCAGGAAATAAAATGGCTCCAATGACAAACTTGAGTGTCACGAGTACTGCCAACTTTCTAAGGTTTTATGATACTGTTCCCTCAGACTGTTAAAATCAGAGTCAACTTGTTAAATATTTACTTATTTAGCAAACATGCTTAACTTCCTCCCTATATCCTTAAGTAATGAATGACAAAGCACAAAAAGAAGGCTACTCACCTAGTTTATTTTAGATTAGGAAAAACAGGGACTGGCAGGTATAACGTACTGAATAGAATGGGTACTTATATTCTCATAAAGTTGCAAAATGTAGCTAGTTTTGATGACTGTTGGAGTTTAGAGTAGTTAAGAGTTTAGAAGACTTTATTGCTCCAAGCCTTGGAGATTCTTATTGCCTTGCTAGGTCATTATTATCTTAGGAACAAAAGATTAAAAAAAAAAGTTCATAAGAAAATCTCAGGATAAGATCACAAACACGTAGCAACAAGAATAACAATGCTACACACTTACCTTTGTTACCCTGTGACAAGAATGGGCACCTCCGTTTTTCTGGAGTTAATCTTTTTGAGAAGAGGGGAATAGCAGGATTTGGCTGCTGAATCCTTTCATTATCTTTCCTCGTGTGGGCTATGAAGGACAGTGAATTAGAGCACTGCTAGATATGGCCACAGGCACCCAAGGCAGCCCAGGTGCATTGATTGCTTCAGCACCTACGAGCGAGATTGCTGAGCCTGAGAGACAAGGTTCCTTGTTACACAATATGAAGAATAAGAAGTTCCTGGATTGTATTTTTAGAGATGTAAGTGCACTTAGCAAAGGAGGGTCTGAGGTATACAGTGCAGAAGAGAGGGATAGGTGAAAGCTGAGTTACTGTGACCAGAACATAAAACGTCAGGCAGCCATCCAGAGGGGACCGTGAATGTTGGAGTGCCAGAGCTTGTCTCTGGATGTGTTACTGACAGGTGATGAACACACAACCCTGGGGTGAAACAAACGAACCTCGTCAAACACTCCCAAGCTATGAAGAGGGAGAAATGCGACTGAGACAAGCACTGTAGTGGGTAAGTGGTTTCTTGAAGTTTGTGTCCATTGATACATGGTGCAGCACTGGGCTTAGACCTCTCTGATTTCCAGTTTCCCTTTAGGATTTAGGTGCCAGAGAGGTGTGACACTGGCAGGAGTGTCTCTAGCAGACCAGCAGAGCCGGGGGCCCTACACTGCACTGACAAGGGTGAGCAATGCCAAGAACCCTGACTTAACTTCCTTCGGCTGTGTCTTCTGCATGGATACCACACCTGTATTACAGAGCAACCAGGAACATTTAGAGGCTCAAGATGTGTGCCCCTCACCAAACATTTAAGAATGGTTATATCCATGGACATCAGTGATGTGACAGATCAGAAAGTGGGAGGAGAGGCTTTTTAACAGCACTGGTTCCTGATACCTGAAGATCAAACTCCAGGCTGCCAGGGCATGAAGTTTATCTCTAGTCTGCCGTGAAGCAGAAGACGCTGTTTTCTCTTTGTCTAGTGTGCCGCACATGTAGATTCTTGTGAGGGTATCCCATGGGGTCTTCAAGAACAGAA
This sequence comes from Mohoua ochrocephala, assembly GCA_013398855.1. Taxonomy (NCBI): domain Eukaryota; kingdom Metazoa; phylum Chordata; class Aves; order Passeriformes; family Acanthizidae; genus Mohoua; species Mohoua ochrocephala. Next base: position 100,329 of record VZTA01016007.1, on the reverse strand, counting down.
TCTGGTCCTTCCTTTCATGCTGGGTTTCAGCTCATCGGGTTTGAGAAATCTGCATGAAGAAAAAAAACCTTTTTTCCCCTGAAGTCAAAGGGCAAAAAATGAAATATGTCATCATCAAAAAATGAAATATGTCATCATATGGATAGCGATGGATTAGAAATCCAGCACAGACCAGCAGTCCTGTGAGCTGCAGATCTGATGGGGCTTGGTTTCCCTTGGGCAAATCTTGTTTGGATTCTCCTAGGTCTATGTAGCTGGAAGCTCTGACTGCAGCTTTTCCTGTGGGTGGGTATTCATAACATCTTTCATCTTTGCAGCTTTCTTGGTGTTTAATAAGGGTTTAACTCAAACTTCGGTGGGTCTCCTTTTACTTAGCAGCTTGTTCTTATGAAATGTATAGGAATGTAACGTTTTCAGCCTTTTATTGCTCTGTCAGATGTGGTTAAAATTGGCTACTGTTTGTTCTTGTTCCTTCTCTCTTGCACAACATTCAAGTACGTACCTGCACGTACGTGTGCACACATGCGCGCACACACACAGAGATTTATTATACCTATGAAGAGATAACGATCTCAACCCCCTTTTAATTTCTGTAGGAATCCAGGATAGGGAAAAAAGTATTGCAATGCTACTTCTTTGGGAGAGGAAAAGGGGAATGAACCTTTTTTTTTTTTAATGCAGCAGACAGAATATTCAATTACCACTTTGCTTAAACATAACATGTGTTACTGGAAATCTGGCACTACTATTACAAAGTAAAAGATACGGTGGGCTCTGTGTCCTGGAATTGCAGTCGTGCTTGTGCACGGCATGCACGCTTTGCCTCCAGTGCCAGAGCGGTCCTGCTGAGACTGGAGGAATGCACAGGGAACGCAGGCTTGCCGCGACATCCCGTCTCCATTACGTCTTTTGGAGCTCTGCCACAGGAAAGAAGGAATTTTATCCTTCATTTGTAAGTAATTAAGATGATAGTGGAGTTTGAATTTTCCAACTTTGTGAAAACAAACTAATAGCAATGATCCACTTCAATAACTCAGATATTAATTGACACAAGAGAGAGAAACAATACATTAAAAAATAATTAACTTTCGTTAATTAATTTTTAGGAATAGGAAGGACACCTGCAGCACGTGCAGATGTTTGCAAGTGTCATTAGACTGGGAAGGTTGTGCAGTAATTTGGAAATTGAAAAAGGTCAAAAGGACCAGAAATGATCTGCAGCATTGTTTGAGAAGCAGTGTAAAGTATATGATTGCTAGTGAGCTGCAATAAAAGTGATGAAGATGTGCATTTTTTTTAAGGATGTTTATAGAAGCCAGAGGTTAATTAGCAGTTAAAAAGCATCCACTGGTGTTTTATGTCAGCACCATGAGTGCGTTAATTATCATTTTCAGCCTCAAATGTGCCTCTTTCAGACTTAAGCTGAAACAGATTGATGATTCTTTTACTGAGGCATTTCTTAGATAAATTTTAATTGGTAACTTTCTCCCCTCCTCTTAAACAGTTTTCTATGACCAGAACTGGAATTTCATCTCTCACTTGGCTTTCTCTTCCTTGGTATTTGTGATGCAGTTTGAGTATTACCTGTGGTAATTCAGGAAGGTAAGAGGTAAGGGGAATGCATCTGTTACCAAGGTCTTGTCCCAATTTTAAATTTTGACTTTGCAGAAATGTAGACACAGAAAAATGTGAAATAAACCCTAGAACTTTCCGCCTCCTCTTCCAAAGTTAGTGAGTAGAAAGGCACAAACCTAATTTGTTCTGTGCCTTGTAATGCTTTTGTCTACTTTAATAAAATGATGCTGCTAGAAAAGACCATGGAAGTTTTATATGCCCCTGCAAACATGCCAGAACTCTCTTTAAAAACTGGGGTTCCTCAGAGAGAGTGAGTGGACCAGGCACCTCGGGGGCATTTAAGCCTGCCAGTCGAGATGACACGGGCTGTGTGTAATCCCCTAGCACCAATCAAAACAAAATGCTGAGAACCCCTGTGAGGTCAGGTTGTTCTTTGCATCGGACACCTCTCAGGGAAGGTTCTCATGTCATACTGACTGCCTCCTGTGCGGCCCTCCTCTCTAGGTTGTTACCCACAACTCCTATTTCAAAGATCCTGGCAGGGACTTTTTTTTTCCCCTAAGAGAAAAACAACCCTCCTCACCTGAAGATATGTAAGAATTCAGAACTGTCATACAGGTTTCCAAATGACCTTACATGGACATTCATCTGATCTCTCACTGCTCAGAGCACACTGTGGCCTTCTGGCTGCTGGAACCGAGACTTGCCAGAGAAAGCACGGGATGTGGTTTGGATTACGGCCCCAGACTTCCTTCTCCTAGAGGGAGCCATGGAGTCCTGCTTGCTTTTGTTCCGAGAATGGGAATTCAGACTGAGATTCATAAAAGTAAGTCACTTCATCCCTCCAGAAGAATTTCCTTTCAGAATTTGTAACTCCTGCTATTATGTTTTCAATTTTTCTGCAAACATATTTGCATGTATATAATTTGCTAGTCTCTTTCATTTCATTGGCCTACTTTTCTATCAGTACTATTAAAAATAAAATGCCGGATTGTGAGAGAGAATTACACTAGACAAGAAATACACAAGACATTTTTTTCTGTTCAGGTGAATTTATCTACGTATCTTTTTATTTACTTCCATTCCAATTTCGTGATGGGTTATGGAGGAAGATCCTTAGATGCTGTATTACTGATTCTGCAAGTCATAGTTCTGTGGACTCTTCCTCTGAACAATTTTTCTAACCCTACCTAAAGGATCTACAATTTTTTTCCCCAATTATTTCTATAATTAGATTTTATCTGTTGTGATGACCTCGAAGGGCAGGAATTAAGCATAAACAAACAGAATAATGATGGGGCCCAAAGGCAGTAACTTTTAGGAAGCTTGAAAAAAAAAGACATGTATTTCTCATTTAAGAGAGGTGACATGAAAGAATGATTAACCTGCTAAATGGCAAGTTTTCAGCTATGTACTGATCTGCTTTTTCCTGCTGCCTCTTCCCAAATGGGAGGGAGATTAGATGACTTTTCTTACGAAGATGAAACAAAGAAATACTGTCAACAAAAAAAAATTCTTACTTAGATGGACTATGCTGCCAGTTGAATAAAAACCACACATATTTTACAAGGAAGATTTAACTAATGTACTTTTTATTTATTTCTTTACGCAACTAAAACCAAGATAATGAAATTAATGGGGGGAAAAACCCCACCCTTGTGCATTTACACCGAGCTTTGTTCCCTATTGCAGTGACATAGTTTAACACAAGAAAGAAAAAACAGCAGAAATAGTCTTCTTTAACGTTATTAAGAATAGAACCTGTTTACCAGTCAAGTATTAGATGTCTCCAGAGAATGTGAAAATTTGCAAAATATACAAAAATGTATCACCCGGGGAGAGTTACAGCTGTAACAAACAAAGAAGAATTTCTGACTAAAAAGGAACATGACTTATTTTGTCCCAATTACTCAAAAAAATTCATCAATACAATGACTAGGTGGAAAACAATGTTCCAGAGGTCTGTCCTCCCATATTGGTGCATGTAGAGCTTGGACAGACTTTCTGATGGCCCCATTCCTTGAAGATCAGTCATCTGTGCTGGTGAAGAGTCACAGCCTTTAGATTTGCGCACAGACTGGGCTGTTAGGCTACTTATTCACAGGTTCTTCCTCTTACCAGGCAGCGTGTTTCAGACCCCCCGGTGCAGTGCACGAAGAGCCTGGAGCTGCCATGCTCCTGCTGTGGCTGCTGTGCTGCCCATAAGTTTGCTAGGCCTGCCTTTATCCCATCAACAGCTTCTAGCGGATGCGAGCAGACCAGTGGAATCAAATGTCTCCCCTGCTAACAGCAGGATCCAGGTACCACAGATTTCTCTTTGACCTTTCTTTAATGGAGTTGTTTCAAGCAGAAACCAGTATTTTTAGCATTGCTTCCCCCTTTAAAACAGAAAGAATGCTCTCCTAAAATCCAATTTCACTAAGTGTTATTTGTCTTCCATACGGTTACACTTGGATACCATCACACTTATGCAGCAGACTATACAAATGCCTTGGTATTTCACACGCTCTCAGGTACCCTTTGTGCTCCTCTGAAGGCTTGGAATCCTGGGCTACTGACAAGACACCTTACACAAAACATAGCCAAAAGCAAACTCCTGTGTTGTCCAGCAAGCTCGATACCCTGAATTAATCTACTTCAAGCTGCTGAAGGGAGTTTTACGTCTCCTCATCTACTCCCGCCCATGGAGCTCTGTTGCTCACTGTGTCTAGTTTGACTCAATTTAGCTCGCAATATGGGAAGCAGTATTTTTGCAGGATTTATTTTCTTATGGTGATGTCCATGAGCTATTAGGGGTTGGCTCAGCTTCTGGGTAGACCACACCTACTGCTACAGCCTGCTCCCCCACTACAACATTTGTGTTCCTGTAGCCACTCATGTCAGAACAGGGAGGTGCTTTCTGGAGAATGACGACACAATGCCAACACTTTTCTCTAACCACTGCTGATTTTATACCGGGCAAGGGCTCATTTCTCTATTTGATGAACTCAAGTCACGCAACTATCTCAACTACTATGTGCTGACTCACGAAACCTCGCAGGTCAACTTCCTGTCAGTCCTGCCTGTGGCCCTATGTAAAGATGACCCAATATTCTTAAGCAAATGGACCCACACGGGACGTAGAAATTAAGAGTGCAGTATCTAGGACTGGTAGCTACACTCTTGTTCTTGTCTGGTAAGACTTAAACAAATTGCAAAGGGAGCCTGAAATTCAGAATGAAGTTGAATTCTACGAAATTTTAGAGGTCTGATTCAAAACCTTGTAATTATCTTGGGTTTTGTAGTATCATGTAAATGTTTAGCACTTAGAAAACATATGGCTTTCCAGATTCTACTGAAGTTTTAAACAGATTACTCAAATAGAAGAAGGTACCTCAAATTCGAAAAGATACCTCTCCTGAATGGTTAGGCTTTTTGGTGTTCTAGTTATTCTCTGAGGTATGAGATTTACAGATAATCCTGCTAGTTGTCCCTCCAGTAAAAGTTTTAAGATAAATTGTTGAATGGAATCTCTACTGATTCTTCAACGGCATTTCAGACCCAGCCTTTCAAACTAAAGTGACCTGAGCTTGAGTGTTCCCGGCGGTACATTCTGTCACAGCAGAATGCATTCCTGTCCGTCTTGTCCAGTCGCATTCTAGGCTTTAGCATGGCAAAACCACCACTCTGCAGAGGAATGGAGCACCACAACTGTGAAAACTGAACTGGACCACATACCAACGATCCTTCAATAATGTATTCCCTTAAAGAAACACGAAGTTACCAATGGAAGGGACCATTAAAGACAGAAATAAGATGTCTTAGCTAAGAAGTTTCAAAGGCCTATAGAGACAGAAAAGCTATTTCCAAGTATAGCAGACACTGTGCAGGATGGAAGTAGTGCTAGACAGTGCACTTCCTTCTGAATTTGTACAGAGAGACACAGAGACTGAGCTCCAAGACTTGAACCAGTGAGATATAAGTTATGGTGGACAAATACAGCATTGAGCTTACAACTGAAATACAGGGTAGGTACTAAGTTTTAGAGTTCTTTCCAAGTTGCATCTTATTTAATCTGTCAAAACCTTCTCTCAAGTTTCATCAGAAGCTTGTAGACATTGTTTCCTCTCCCACATGATACTGCTACTTACCCCAAAGGCTGCATCTCAATTCTGAAACCGCTGCATTTTGGTTTTACAGAGCAGTATTACTTTCTCTGTATCTACACAGCTCAAATTACAATACACCATTTTCAGCAAATTGATCGAGAATTAATTCATCCCAGGACCTGCAGTGAACCAGGAACAGCTAGAAGCAGGAGGCGAGGCTCTTTAGGAGTACACCGGTCACGGTTAGTTTATTCAGATCACATACGGACACAGTACATCTGGTGGGCAATCTCAAGAAAGAGAAAACAACGCTCCTCCAATTGGGCATGGAGCTCAGTCTCTGGGGATGCTGTCAAAATGCCAACTCTGCAGGAAGACCGGCACCTACGGGAGCTCAGGTCTCCAGTTCCGACACCAGTATCACCCTCATCCAGGATTCTTCTAATGAGCGTCTTAATGCTGGAATATTGATAAGCAGAAAACCCTACAAATAATGTCTTTTCTCATTTTCTTTTTAATTTTTTTTTCCTTCTCATGTGTTCTTCGTCTCCACTGGGAAGTGGTAAACAGACACACATGATTTCTATCACCAGCCAGTTTCTATTTAACAATTCTGAGCCTCTTTACACCACTTTTTCATAATAGCATTATCTTTTTTTTACAACTTTCTTGTAACTTATCTTGATTATTGGCTACTTTTTAAGTAGTCTGTTAATATTCTGGTTTAGTTCTTTATCTGAATTTAATAATACCATAACAGCGTCCCACTTAATTTTAGGTACTTGACTAGAAAAAGATGGTCCTCTGCTAGTGTTAAGCCTAATTACATCTCAGTTTTATTGCACTGAAAAACTTTTACATATAAACTCAATCCCATTATTGGTATTTCAAATCTTTCAGTCTTAAAGCACTGCAGTTATGTCCCAAGCCTGCAATCAGATCCATGTAGGTAAACTGCTCTATTGACAACATCCCACTTAAGTCAGACAGCTCTCACCATGCACCCAGCTGTAGAAGAAAGAACAACTTTTGTATTTAGATTAAAAGTCCTAGACAACACGATCTTCCTAAAGCAAAATGCCATTGACAGGATTTGGCAACATCCTGCTAAACAGCAGGTTTTAGACATCGTTTACCCCTTCACAGCACATGAACAGGAATTATTTCCCTTGCACATCGGTCTCTAAATGAACACCTCAGTTACTGAAAGTCTAAAGTAATCAGTAATAGTTCTGGTTCCAGGATGGCAGACTCTCATATGTTTCACTAGCAACTTCTGATATTGCCAAACAAATTGCAAGTTCTATACTAGTTGTAGAACTCTTTTTTAAAAATACTAGAATAGTCAGGTAATTTTGCATTTTTTTTTTCCTTACATATGTATATTGATGCATTTTTAAATGTTGTGTATATTACTGTTCACTGGCTAAAAATTATTTCTGACACTGTTTAAAAACCCCCTGATTTCCGTTCCTAGTTACACCTTTTGCTTCTTATTAAAATAAAAAATACAAATTGCAAAAAAACCATTCTTCTTTAGGGCTGTGTTACCTATCTTACCAACAACTGATTCTAAAGTAGAATTACAAGTGACTATGTAAACAATTACAGACAGAAGAATTTAAAAACCAGAAGTATTTGGCTGGGGTTTTTTTAACTACCTTGGAAAAAAATGAATTGTGACAAAAAAGTTTTGAGATTAATTTACAACTTACTATTAAGTCACCTGAAGGTACTATCAACATACCAGCAAAAGTAAATTGGTTAGAAATAAGACTAAACATCACAAAGTCAGAACAATCTTCCACTGACAGCGAAACACTGCAATCTTCCTCCATCATAACTTCCTGATATTAAATTCACATTTTCTGAGTGCGTTTTTTCCTGTTCTGTAACAGTGTCCAAGCTAAGCTTGGGCAGTTACTGCAAGGTCATAGTGCTGGGACTGATTAAAAAGCACTATTTATTCTCTGCTCAGAGAGGCTGTTGAAAATCCTGACCATACTGCTGGGTTTCCTAGTTACTAACTTTGCCATGAGCTGCTCTCAGTAGCCTGAGACTCCACATACTCAGCCCAACCGTGGACATATGAGACTGTGCTCACTGTATCTCCTAGGTAATCCTCAGTTCTAATTACATTAAAGACTGCAACAGGAAAGTAGGTTTGAGGTTTTTTGGCCTCATCCAGACTCCTTGGAACACCACACTAAGGGTAACCATGAAAAATTCATTCTTCAGGAGAATTTCTAAGCTAAGGGTCAAAATCAGTGCCTCAGCCTACACACTCTCCCTATGCCCCTGCACATGCACTCAGATGGGACGGAAGGCCGAGCCGAAGTTGCTCCCCTTTACAGGAACCCTTCACAAGTTACATGGCGTAACAGAGAAACAGGCCCCACTAATAATCATTCCTGTATCATCCTATACTTATGTAACGTTTTAAACATATTTCCTGCCTTAGTTGAACAATCCGAGAGCTCCCAGTTTCCTTTGTGTTGCATAACATGAGAGACAGACCAGCAAACTGACGCTGAGGGGAATCTTATTAATTCTCCTTAACATGATCAAAATAAAGCCTGCTGACACAAATACTCGAGCCGTGCCAAGGCTCGGCTGCCCAGCTCGGGGCAGGTACTCCCGCTGGGAGGACGTGTCGCGTTAAAATCTAACTCGCGGCCTTATCCCGGACGGGTTTTGTTCTGCATTACGGAGAGCGGAGGTTTTAGGTTCCGCCGCCCGGGTCAGGCAGGTGCGAGCCCGCCACAGCACTTATGCAACGGCGGCACGG
>VZTA01016007.1:35560-90341 GCA_013398855.1 Mohoua ochrocephala | reverse complement strand
GCCGCCGCCGCTGCCTCTCACTCTGCCGGAGCGGTGAGTGCCCGCCCCGCCGCTCTCGCACGGCCTGCCGGGGGGAGAGACAGCACAGCCAGCCCGCCCGCCCGGGGGGAGGGACGGGACACACGGCACTGCCCGCCCGGGGGGAGGGACGATAGCAGGGCCGACCTGCCAGGAGAGGGGTCCCCGGGCTCCCCTGCCTCTCCAGGAGGAGCCGGGCTCCCGGGAGGAGGAGGGAGCCAAGCTCCCCCCTCCCCCGCCATTGGGAGCGGCGCCTTCATTTACTTTCAAAAACGGGGGGAGGCGGGAAGCCTCCCTCCCCCGACCCTGGCACCGGAACGGCTCGCCCGGCCCCCGGCGAGGCCGGGAGGCATCTCACCTCCACCTGAGCGCGCCCCCGGTATCCTCGCCAGGCTGCCAGCCTGGAACCGCGCAGCCAGGCAGGAACACAAAATGAAGGCTGGCTGCGGGGAAGGATGTAGTGAAGTAAAATGGCTGTTTAGAAGCGAACGCCGCGGTGGAAAGCTGCTTCCTGTATCGACGCTGTTTTTCTAGGGAGAGTTATCATGCGGTTCCTCGTAGCATTTTCTGCCCTTATCTCTTATGCGCCGTGGCCTCTGAAAGGAGCCTTGGTGACCTTGGGACCTCGTGTGATGAGATGGATCATGCAGACTAGAAACGTATTCTTGCTGAAGCTAGTTTTAACAATTCCCATAACAAAAGCTTAATGAAAACTCATGTTCCTTAATTGGTCTAGCTAAATCTCGTGTTGACATATGCTCATAAAATTCAAAGAGATGATGCATTTCTAAATAACTGATACCTAAAAATATTGGTATATTAAAAGAGAGTTCCAAAATATCTTCTAAAATGACACGATGTAACTTTTTGGCCTTACCCCTTGGAAAACTACGCATATTACCTCTATTTTTTTTTTTACAAAAACATCTTTAAAATTAGCAAAAAANAAAAAAGCCTTTTTCTTTTTCTTCTTTTAAAGCAAGTCTTGTTTTTTAAACTTGCTGTACAACAGCCTTGTGTGGTTTTAGGATTCTGTGAATAGGAAGAAAAACTGCAAAGCATTGTGCTGGTGGATGAAGTGGCTTTGGCAAGCTTTTAACAAATGTCAAAGTGTTAGTGATAGAAGCTTCTAAATGCGTGCTAAACTTCAAAATACTTTTCATCTGTACATTACAGCTTACTTTACACGAAGGGAAGCTGAGGCAAAGTAGCCGTCTGAGGTCATAGAGCAGGTTGTAGACTAATGACAGAGCTTGAAAATATATTAAGATTCTGACCCCTTTCAAGCATCCTTTCTGCCAAACCTATTTATTTGCTCAAGCAGGATGTTTTTAAAAATCTTTCTAGATGATGTAAAGTGCTTGATAACTCTAAGATTTTGTTTCATAGTACCAGATGCATACAGTGCTAAAAAGCGTAAACATGCTGAAAAATAAGTGTTTAAATGATTGCTTGCTTTCCTATATCCACCTCTAAGGTTGTTCTCGTTGTACAGCTGGAATTTTGCATCTTGGGGGTGGATTGATGGATTAGGATGAGCAGTAGGTCTGACGGGATACTGGAATGCTGGGTGCAGGACAAATGGTTCCCGGCAGTTCAGCATGGGCAAAGCAGTTTGGCTGTGGTACTTCTTTACTCCTGTTAAATTAATATGTTGTTGTGTTGATGCATAAGAGGCTTTTCAGGGGAAAGCAAGTGCAGTTCAAGAGAAGCCAAAATCTTAGTTAAAACTAAATGAATATAAGCTCACTCACTACTTTCCATACATGCAGATAGGCCCTTCCTACATATCTTCTGTGAGTTAGGTTATAGCATTCTGGTAATTTTTACACTCCTACAACATAACTCTTGAATGATTCAGAATATTTTGGGTGGAAACTAAATATAATTTGAAGGAGATAGCTAACAGTAGCTGAACTAGACACTGGAGTTAATTAAGATGACCTTAATAAAGAGAGGGGAGGGACTAAAAGGCCCTGAAATACATTCCCTGTGAAAAACAGAAGACCAGAAGAGGTTTAGTGCAATAAAGATTCTTTTTTTTTTCGGGTCCCTCGTGTTTATCTTATTGGAGGGTGGAAGAAGGAGGAAGAAGCTAAAAAGGCTTAAATTGTAGGTACCTCATAAGTTATATGGAAAATGACGTCTGTATGCACAGACATAATTGTCTTCCTGCAGTTGGTGATGCTCATCCCTTTCCCTGGAGTACAGATCAATCAGTTTGATACCTGTGCATGGGTGATGGTGCCTAATGTAGCAGTGGGAAGGCAGCTCTTTCCCGCTGTATTCTATACCTGGACTACAGTTGTGGCTGCTGAACAGCTGGTAGAACACTCAATCCATACAAATGGATAGTAGAAGTCAAACTAGGTTTGACTTCTCCAGAAGTGCTTGAAGAGCCTGCACTTTCTCCCGGTGCACCCTGCAAAGGGATAGCGATGCTGTTGTTTCGGGGTTGTTTTGTTACTGTTTTACTGACATTTGCTTGGTAGAAACTGGCAGGACTGGAGCCAGCATGCTGGGCTAGCATACTGCTTTCCTGGCTGAAATGGTATACTGCAGCTGCTCCCCAAGAGACTAGCAGTGTGATTTAAAAGCAACGGCAAAACTCCCATAGGAATGCAGGGAATATTGCCTGTCTGAGATTTGGGGAAGAGCTGGAGCAAATGTGATTGTGTTTGTAACGATCTAGTTGGCCCTGCTCTGAGCCCAGGGGTTGGACCAGGTGACCTTCAGAGGTCCTTTCCAGCTGAAATTATCTTATGATTCTGTGTCGGTATCTGAGTCCAGGCCTGCTGTTTGAATGGACGTTGCTGTTACGCCACTGAAAGAATTAGTGAGGAAGTAAAAAGACTAATGAAAATGGCAGCTGCTTGTAGTAAAAAGCAAATGAAGAAGACAATTGACAGAACTAAACTCAACCTTCTTCTCCTTTCCATCCTGTCAATGACCTGGCAGGCTGTCTGTAGACCACAAGGTTTTCAGCTTGGCCCAGGATTCTGGTTAGAACTGTGTTTAGTTTTGGATGAGAGGCACTAGCAGGCATTACTGCTGATCTTGTCTTTGTGCATTGATGAAGATTGCAGTTTTTCAGCTTTGACACCATGATTTTTACTCTGCCTAGTGATCAGCCAACACCAGTGTATTGCCTGATGGTGTTTGATATTAATGTAGATGGCCTTGAGCTTGTGGCTTGCTTACCTGAGAATCTTTTCGTTGATTGCCATCCACGGTTGGTTCAAACACTTGCCATGGGAACTTTGTCTTGAATATTGCTGCCTGCTGGTTTGTGTGAGAGCCTTGCTGGGATGGTATGTGCTACTGCCTGACCTAGAATGGCAGCTCATGTTTTGGCCTCTCAGGATGTCTTTCTCTCTCTCGGGAGTTTAAAATCTGAGAAGTTTTAGTTTGGGTCTTGCTTTTTCACTGTTTTTCTTTGACTAAGAATTCTACTTCAAACTTTCATATTTAGTGTTCTTTTTCATTCAAATACAAATACTCTAGTTTCGTTACAGTTTAAACATCTGCAAAGATTTTAACATTAGGTGAAAATGAGAAGCAAAGCAGAAGGTGGTAAAGCTGTGCATAAGGGAGGAAACAAAAGAGCAAACAGATTGAGGTCAAACAGAGCCTTGATGGTCAGCTGTATGGCTGTAGCGTGATCAGATGATTGTTTAAGAAGCTGCAAAGCTGCGGTGATAACCAGTTGTTTATGTTCTCTTACTTCATTGTAATGCAAAGCTAAAGGCTGTCTTGGAACTCTCATGCTCCCAAGGGCCATTCTTATGGTTATGCTGGGTGGGACTGGAGAGGTGAGGATACAGTGCAAGACTGATGGAAGGTTGCGTGGGAGGTCTGGAAGGCGGGTGAACTGGGAAGAGCGGCAGGCTGGCTGAGAAAACTGTTGGCTCTGACAGCCGCCGAAGAATGGGAGCTGTCAGAGACAACTGCCCCAGTTGAGGTGTGTAGCTGCATCTTGTGTGATGTGGGCTGCACTGATTCGCTAGCCTTAAAAAAAAAAAAAAAGGAGAAAAAGGCTGGGAGGAATGATTTATTTGTGTTGCTGCTTACCAAAAAGATGTGGAAAACATTTGGACAGGTTAATAATTAGCATATGTGGGGAAGATGAGTATCATTTCTCTGCTGTTGGCAAAGCATTTCTTTGTATCTTTTACAAGTAAAGGTTGGAATGTTTTAAGACTGCTTTGGCATATCTTGAGCTTTAGAATTGAGTATCAGTGCTTCACAGAACTTAATGGAAGTCTGGCATTCTAGTAGGTTTATGCCTCAAAAGATTAACCATCTGAGAGGCACCTAGTTTAAACTCAGTTTAGGAGGAAATAGGAATAGTGCTCACAGGATGGAGAAAGAGGAAGGCATTTTAAATTTCACGTTTTCCCCTAGGCAAAAGAATGCATGAATGCCATGTGTCAGAGTTAACCAATACTACTTGGTATTCTGGCCTATATGATAATTTTGGGGAAGTTCAAAATTGATCTGACATCCATTTTTGCTTTTGTGGGTGATAAGGTAGCTTCCTGATGCTACGTGAGGCTATGTTTCTGGATGTGAACACATGCACCAGAACGTATTCGGCCACTGCAGAAAAGTCTGCCTGGAATTCTCTTGCTTCTCTCTGTTCTATACTTTTGCAAAACAAAGAAGTTTCAGTAGAATGTGATGTCTAACAGTATATTTGCCCTGCTGCTGTCCAGAAGCTCGCCTTTTACAATGTTCTTTGGTTTTTGTATTCCAATTATGTCTTTCTAGTGCTGGATCAGAACCAAATGTAGAAGTTCTTTTAGAAGAAGGTGCTTTAGGGATGTTCTTAAAAATTTTTGTTTCATTTCTCTTTATAGTTATGGAAAAAGTAAGAAAATGTATGGTTTAAAACACGTCCGTATTTAAAAATAGCATAGACAAAAAAGTTCTGTAATATTAAACATTGGTAAGAAGTCGTAGATTTCATAGAAAGTTGAGGCTGGTAAGGATGTCTGGAGAACGTCTGGTCTACCCCTCCTTGCTCAAAGTAGTCAGTGAGAGCAAGTTGTTCAGGGCTGTGTCCAGTGGGTTTGAATACCTCCAAGGACAGAGGCTCCACTGTCCCTCTGGGCAGCATATTCCAGTGTTTGATAGCCCATAGGGTATGAAAAAAAAAGGCTTTTTCTTATGGTATGGGGGACAGAGTCAAAAGCCTAACTAATGTAGCGATAAATACGTGCCTTGCCTAACCCCATCTACCAAGCTAGTCTTCTCATCACAGAGCATTGTGAGGTTAGTATTTCAGCATTATTCCCCCTTCCTAAGTCTAGGCTGACTACTTCTGAACAGTACCTTTTTTTCCCCCTCAAGGTTATTTGAAGGTTAAATGTTTCCAAACATTTGATTTGGGCAAAAGTGTTTCTCTAAATTGAGTGGCTTCTTTGGCAGAGGGCTCAAACATGCAACAGAATTAATCTGCCTTAAGAAACAGCTTTGTGTCAGCTGAACCACAGTGACTGAGGTTGAACATGTTTTTAACCTATGGCAAATACAAGATAGAATGTATTAGCTCATACTTTAATGAAAGAGTTGAAGCAAGTGCATTTTATCTTGTATTTGTAATGACCTAAGAATGCACAGATAGTTTACTATAGCTTGGTAAACACATGGTATTATTAAACCCATGCATTAGAACCCTAACTCTTTCATAAAACAACAATTTGGATGAGGCAGTGTCCAATCTTCTTCATTAGGTATGTGATTTTTAAATGTTTAGGAGCTCATGACTCATTATCTGTCCACCTCTGCTTGTTTGGCTGATGCTTTTGCTCCAGGACTAAATGGGGCAAAAGTGACTTTCTGAAAAGCACGGTGAAAAGCAGCCCACCGGCACAGATAAATGTTTGGTAGACTTCAGTAATAAAATACTGATGGCTAATGACATGTGTCCATCTGACATGTTGAGGTGCAGGTGTCTACAACAGATACCAGTTCATACAGGGGTGTTTCTCCTCTTCCCTATTTTACTTTGGTGAAGCATATTTTAGTTTTTATAACTCAAGTCCTATCATTCAGTATGGTTTAGATCACTTCTGAAAGATATTTTATCTTCTGTCTTTCTCTTATCTCCTTCCACATTTGACTTAATGTTGCTTTACTTTTCTCCAAACATGTTGAAGAAGACAATTACTAGATTTTTATTTATCATGGCTTGTGATTCTTCAGGGATGAGACTTTTGTCTCAGAGACCTCTCTTTATTTTACCCACTGGAAATTACACGAGGCCTGTTAAAGAATCAAAAGACAGGCTGAACAGTGGTTGTTGCTTCCACTCTTTGTTGGTACTTGACCTTTCTTCAGGTGGACATATCATTTGATTTTAATTCATCCTATGCCTTGTGTCAGCTACTCTCTTTGCTCTGTTTCCATCTCTTTTTCTTGTTTCCTGATGCTGCTTCCAGTGAATTCCCCGTTGCTTCCTGTTCTCTCCTCCTTGGCTGAGTAGTGCTGAACTTTCCTTAGATCTTTGTCCCTTCCTCTTGAAACAGAGCCTTTGGATTGAAACAGTCCAGCCTTCTCTTAAAGGGACAGCTTCCAAATAACTGCTGCCTGAGTATCAGTTGATAAGGAAACTGTTGTTTTATCTGTAGCCTGTAAGTAATTTTCACGGATGGCTGAGACAGCAAACAAATTGGTGTATTTTGAATGGAAAGCTCAGTAAGCGAGTGGGCTGCAGATGTTGCTGCTCATCTATCAGTGGCACAACTTTTGAGTTACTACAAAAGTGCTTAATTGCTGGAGGACGTAGAGAAAGGCTATGATTCTTTGGTTAGCAGAAAAAGAAGTCCAAGAAATGTCTTGTCTCAACAGACTTTGAGAAAGAGCGTAACAGTCAATCTTGTTATGACAGGCCGATGACCATTTGAGGTTAGAGATCCTCCTCAAATACTCTTTACCATACGGGGTTTTTTCATGCTTTAATGCTAGTAATTTTGATAGCTGCCAGATAGCTTCTTGAAAGCCTCGCCCTCTTTTTGCCCCTCCCCTCCACGTGATTCAGCTGGTGGTGTCTGATATAGCCAGCAGTAAAGCAATATGAATAACAGGCATTTTATGTTGTGTGTGTAGCAGAGCTTCATATCCTCGTGCATGGCTGCCCCGAACTTCTCCGTGGACTGACAAGTGCATCTACTAAAAGAGTGGCTCTGTTGTGCTAAAATCATTACAGAGCGGGACTTGAGGGAAGATTTCACTAGATCATGAAAACGTGAGATGTGTGCCTAACATGAAAATGTCAATATGGAAATCAACATATGTTTTGGGAGAAGAATAAAGTAGGTCATTTCCATATCACGAAGGAGACAGATTCCCTTTGAAGTATTTCTGTGGAGGATATTACATAGGAGTAGACATAGACATGTTACTGCATATTAGATCAGTCCAGTTTTAGCCTAAGCTTTCAACATTTGCTTGTACCTAGTTTTCAGTCAGTGAGAAATTACATCGGACTTGTAATGGTTTACATTACTTTTCCTTTCTCTTTTGTTCTGACAGCTACTACCAGCACATTATATTATACATTTATTTTATAATGACACACTCTAAGCATATAACAATCATATTTTTGCTTTTGGTATTTTCTGACTGATGTTTACCAATGACTTCTATGGGTCTTTTGCTATTTTATGAAACCTTCAGTTAATAGGTATTTATATGCTTGTGAATCGAGTAGTTATGAACTTTCTTAGCAGTGTTTCAGCAACTGGTATTTATGTGTAAACAATATTAAACACAAGTGTATAAAGCTAATG
This sequence comes from Mohoua ochrocephala, assembly GCA_013398855.1. Lineage (NCBI taxonomy): Eukaryota > Metazoa > Chordata > Aves > Passeriformes > Acanthizidae > Mohoua > Mohoua ochrocephala. Next base: position 82,530 of record VZTA01016007.1, on the reverse strand, counting down.
TGGTAGCAGAGGAAAATGGAATTTTTTGCCTTCTTCTAGGTAAGATATGTGATATGGAATATTACACGTTTTTTCTCCTAGTATCGTAAGTTACAAGCTTGAAAGACTAAAAAATTTAAATATGTTTTTAGAATGAAGGGGTTGATCAGTATAAGAGGAAAAGAAAATAGTAAAAGAGAATTATTATTCTCCTTTCTCTGTTTCTTTTCCTTGACGCATTAAGGCCATAAAATTAGTTTTGTTCTGGTGATGCTGAATCTATTTACTAATATATTGCCTGAAAAAGTATGAATCACACTTAAGAACCACAGAATATTTTGAGCTGGAAAGGATCCCCAGGGATCACTGAGTCTGACTCTTAGTAAGAGTCAATGGCCCCTATCTTTGAGGGCTGAAGAAGGCTAGCATTCTTTTGTTTTTTTTGCACGATGGTTATTTTTACAGTTCTTGAGAAGCATTTAGAACCACGATATGCATTTCCTCATTGAAAATGAAGCTTGATAAGCACAGTAAAACTTTTGTTTAATAAGTACCCAGACTTAAATATCTTTCTTATACATGTAAACACTGTAGTGTTATGGGCTATAGGAATAGGATAAGAATATGAAACGAGAAAAGTCCCATCTAACACTGTGGACTAAATTCACTCGAGTGCATACTGCAGGATTCTTTCAGACTGGCTAGGTCTCAGTGCTATGTTAGGAAAGAATTAGATGTGTGCTGTGTTTTGCATGTCCTGGTTTTGTTCTAAAGGAAGTCAGAATGCAGCATCAGAAAGAAGTTGCGATATGTTCTGGATCTGTGCAGGAGGACAAAGCTCTGGTTTGTGCAGTTTACCTTTTCTTTACTGAAAAACAAACAAATGCATAATAGGTTCTTTAAGCATCTGGGGGTCTGCTCTGAAACATTGGCCTTTTCTGCTGTTCTGACTTGACGAAGATAGATTTTTTTTTTTCCCCCTCCGAACTGATGCATGTGACTAATCCAAACATGATTTCAGTGTAAAAGTTCTTAGTCTAGGAGTCTTCTTCCCTAGCGAAACACCACCTACAAGCTTCTAAATACTAGAGCTTTGTGTTATGCGTATCAAACTGAGGCTGTCCTATCTTTCCAACTGTGACTACATCATCTCTTAACATTCTCTGCACTGTGAAGAGTCGCTACATGCTTACCTGTATCAAATATAGCAGAGAGTTGAGAGGCAGTGGAGCTCCAGGAGATGCAAGCAACACTGGCTTCACGGTGGTTCCTGCACTTCCGTGCAATAGGTGCCAGGCTGGGTAAAGAGTGTTTCTGAGTCCCAGGGTAAGTTGGTGATGAGAGCTCCAGCAGCCCCTGCCAGCTCCCTCCTTCCCACAGCCAGGGGTTTGGATTACCCAGCAGCCCTGCCACCAGAATAACCCTGCTGCTGGTCACCTGACATAGCCATGACATAGGAGCTGCATTTGACATGTTCACGAGCAACGTACAGCTCGTGACCCACAGGCTGGCTACCCTGACTTAGGCATTAGATCGCTTATAAAATCTGTATTCCATAGTTTTGGTCCAATTGCTCATGGTCATATGAGCTGTACGGCATGTTTTCCGGTAGTGTATCAATATCCAGTGTTGAATTGCATGAGTGGTCTAACACATAGTCTGTACGACGTTTGTTTTAATTTTGTGTTTTCTTTTTTTCTTTTTATTCAGACAGGGGATTTGGCTTCTGTGCAATTAGCCGGAGCTCCAAACAGATGGGAGGTCTTGTCTGCAGCTCCTACCACTATAAAGGATGAAGCTGGTAATATAGTACAGATTCCAGGTGCTGCCACAGTAACTTCGAGTGCGCAGTATGTCCTTCCTATTCAGAGTTTGCAAAATCAACAAATCTTTTCTGTTGCACCAGGATCAGATTCGTCGAATGGTACAGTGTCTAACGTACAATACCAAGTAATACCCCAGATCCAGACAGCGGATGGTCAGCAGGTTCAACTTGGCTTTGCAGCCTCTTCTGATAATAGCAGTATCAATCAAGAAACCGGTCAAATTCAGATCATTCCTGGCTCTAATCAAGCCATCATTGCCTCTGGAACATCTTCAGCTAATATTCAGAATATCTTATCTGGTCAGTCTGGTCAAGTCCAGGTTCAGGGAGTTGCAATCGGTGGCTCGTCTTACCCTGGCCAAGCACAAGTAGTTGCTAACGTCCCTCTTGGACTGCCGGGAAATATTACTTTTGTACCCATCAATAGCGTTGATCTAGATTCTCTGGGACTTGGCAGTGGTTCTCAAACCATGACAGCAGGCATTAATGCAGATGGGCACTTGATAAATACCGGACAGGCCATGGATAGTTCAGATACTTCTGAAAGGACTGGTGAGCAAGTTTCTCCTGAGATTACAGAAACTGCCACTGATAATGACTTATTCGTGCCAACGTCATCTTCATCACAATTGCCCGTTACCATAGACAGTTCAAGTATATTGGAACAAAATGCAAATGACTTGACCACAACTAGTGGTCAAGTTCATGGTTCTGATCTTCAGGGAAATTACATCCAGACATCAGTCTCTGATGACACGCAGGCTCAGAATATTCAGGTCTCCACAGCACAGCCAATTGTACAACACATACAGCTACAAGAGTCGCAGCAGCCAACCAGTCAAGCCCAGATTGTACAAGGTATTGCGCAACAGACAATCCACGGTGTTCAAGCAAGTCAAAGTATATCTCAACAGGCTCTTCAAAATCTTCAGCTGCAGCTGAATCCTGGAACTTTCTTAATTCAGGCACAAACAGTGACCCCTTCTGGGCAGATAACCTGGCAGACATTTCAAGTGCAAGGAGTTCAGAACTTGCAGAACTTGCAAATTCAAAATGCACCTGGTCAACAAATAACTCTGACCCCTGTGCAGACTCTCACTCTCGGTCAAGTTGCAGCAGGTGGTGCGTTGACATCAACTCCAGTTAGTCTAAGCACTGCTCAATTGCCAAATCTACAGACAGTTACAGTAAACTCTATAGATTCTGCTGGTATTCAGCTGCATCAAGGAGAAAATGCTGGCAGTCCTGCAGGTATTTATTTTACTCTTTTTGCAGAAAATTGTTTTTTATTGCTGCATGTTGTTGGTTTAAGTGGTGATAATGAGAGCGTCATTGTCTTGCTGTTGAAGCCTACAAAACACAGCGGGTTAAACGTGGTCATGATAGATTTTATTTGAACCTGCTGCTCCATTAGAAACTGTAATGGTAGAACATAGTCCTACCTCACTCCTTTTAGTATAAGCTCATGTAACTCCCAAGTGGTCGTATTAGGTAACAGCACTTCAGTGTTTGTCCGTGCTTGTAAGTCTTACCATGGAGAAGATCTGTATACTAAATTGAAAAGGGGGAAATCTGGCAATCAGCTGCCACTCTTCTAAGACGTCAGTATCATTAACATACCCATTTTTCCTAGTCCTGAAAAGGTGACGTTTCTATGGAAGGTCCAAATATTTCTGTTTATGCAAATTTTTTTCCCCTGAAAATTTTCAGACCCCCTGAGGTGCTCTATTCATCTGCTCTTTTGTTAATTTAATTTCCTACTGATTTACTATCAGTGTTACTATGATGTAGGAAACTCGTGTAAGCAGCAGTGAAACAAGCATGTCAATATCAAAATGAAGGCTGTGCTTAAGAATATGTATGAATTTTCAGTACTGCTTACTTGCATTATGTTTTAAAGTACAATCATTAATCTCAGTGTTTTATCTTGGCGGAGGAGAAATATTATCTTCTTAAAATGAGTGTTTCTAATGTGAGAAAAAATAAACATGCCTGTTTATTTTTTGTAAATTTGATACAGTGCATTCCAAATTTCAGGGCATAACTACCTAAACAAAAAGAATAAGAGGTGATTGTGGTTCAAGAGATTTTGCTATACCAGAAGCCATTTAAACGCATTATTGGGTTGTGCCCAGGCTAGTTATGAGGGGCAGAGTGAGCAACAGAGGTCATTTGGGAGGGAACTGTTGCACAAAGTAGCTTGGGAATCACTGTTTCACTATAATCATGTGATCCAGCCCTCCGGTTCATCAAGATACTGAAGCATAAATATTTAAGTAAAACATACACGGTTTGTATTGTATGTCTATTTAAGGTTGTGAGAAGAATGCAATGTCACGTGAAGCATGCCTAGAAGACCTGCCGAGTTTTGTTTCAAATGGCTACTGATTGTAATACCTATATAGTTACTGATACTGCTGTATTCTATGTCAAGAAGCTTGCTTTCCCATTTGGAATCTAAAATTTGAATTGAAAATAATACGCTGGGATGGTTTTTAGTTCATTTTATTTTGGAATTGACTTCTGTATTGTGAACTTACCATCAAGTAAAGTTACTCAGCTCTAGATAAGCCTGCTCTTCATTGGCTTGTAGGCAACAGCACCCAACAGATGTGCACTGGTCACAGCGTTTGCTCCGCTGGCTGATCTTGATTCTTAAATTTTCTGCTTACGGTGACCACAGAAAATCTTGGTTTATCTCCATCACGCCTTGTTACCTATGAGGGTATAGACATCAGTAACCAAAAGCATGTATTCTGCATGTAAATGCAGCTAAACTCAGATGTCAGAAGCTAAGTCTTGGAAAAAGGGCCCTTTACTAATTATTATTAATAAGCCCTTTGGCTGATCCAAGGAGGATTATTTCTGAGATTTATATTTGGTATAGGATCATGTAGCTAATGTTACCGTGTGTGGAGTAATGTAGCAAAAACTTGAGAAGAAAGAAAGGAAAAGGAGAAAGGAAGAAAAAAAAAAACCAGCTAGGCACATGAGAAAGAAGTTGGGTCTGGTCTGTGCTGCGTTATCATTTTGTCTATTGATCATTCTCAAGAGTGTTTCAACGGTGGTTTATAATAAGATGCAAGGGGGTTCCATCAAGCATTCTTTAACTGTATTCTCCTGTAAGGAATTTCACATGGGAAGGCAAGAGACTAAATGGGATATATCAAATGTGATTAAATAGGATGAAGCACTAGATGAATAGCAGAAACTATTGCCTGAAGTGCATAGCTATAAACACCTGGTTATATTAAAGATAAGACGGAGATTTATAGTGACGTTTTCCTACTTGTCTAGGAATAAGAAATGGATTGAAAGGTATTAAAACTGCCATTCCCTAAATTTTTAGTGAATGTAATTGGTCCTTCCTTTATGTTGGAAGAAATTCACTTTTCCACAGTAATGATTAGTGTGACACTGCTTCTAACAGAATCAGACGGAATTATCTTGACTGACTTTCAGTGTCTTTTCCATCTTTTTCAGTTCCCTCCTTATTTATAACCCCTCACAATATGGTATGGCACCCTTTCTTCAGGCTGGAGAATAAATAATGCGATTAGAAGCAGGTTATGAAAGCATAGCCCTTTTTTCAGTTAAAAGTATATTGTTCTTTTGCAAATAAGGAAAAACAGTTTAATTTTAGACCGAAACAGGAAGGTAAGTGGAAGAGACAGCAGAATGAGAGAAGTTAAAGGGTGTGAAGCTACTTGATTCCTTTTTTTTTTGCCAACTACCAACGAGCTTTGAAGCAAGATAAGAAGGGTTTCCCTGTATTTTCTCCCCCAAGCTGGATAATGCACTCCTTTCATACCAAGTAGAGTCAGGCTGTATTTTCTGTTTTCATTTAAGAAAATTTGTCTACCTGAGGCAAAAATAAAAAGAACGTATTCCTAGTCTTGGGTCAGAGAGATGGCTGGGAATTATCTGAAGTCCAAATAATGTACTTTGTTCTGTTAGCACTGTAGCTGTGAAAACAGGTTTTAGATTTTCGTTGTTACAGCCCATTGTGTGAGAGGTGTTCTTCCAAGGCTCGCTCCCCAGGTAGGCAGTAGAGGACATCTTTCTGTGCTTGTGAGTGTGTGAGAGGAAGAAAATGTCTTTACCTAGATCCTGCATTTTGTTAACATAATGGAGAGCCATTGAAACACGAATACAAAGCAAATAGCTTTGTCCAGTAAATACACACTTTTCTTTGAAAAATGTCCGGTAAGTATGTTTCTACCAAAATGTCCATTTTACCAGGCATACATATGCACAGACCTGCATTGCAATGAGTTTGTTCTGAAAAGTCTTGGCCGAGCTTGTTTTGTCTTAGGATGTTTATTAGAGCTCATATTCTCTAGGGAAGGGTATTGGTCAGTCACCGCTGAAACTCTTCAGCACTGCTTTTCAAGCAAAAAGCTGTATCAAATAGTATCTATATATTAAGAACTGGCAGAGAGATACCTTTCTCACTTGTGTTTTGGCTTCAGTCTTCTGGTCTTGAGAGGAATTTAAACCCGAGAAAGCTCTCCAGTAGTGTACTTCTTTTGTTGGCAGTTTGTAATAAAATACCGCATTGTGTGTAACAAAAAGAGCCATTACATGCTCAGTTCACATTACTCTTTAGTGACTTGCCTGATCAAGAAAGGTGGAGTTCTTTATTAGCATGTTTATATAGATGTCTTCTTCAAACATTTCATGTAAAGTAGTGTTTATTTTGGAAAATTGTCAGGAACTGAAATGTACCAACTTGGCTTTCATGTTTCTGAAACTCTAAGTTTTGTCAGCTTGGAAGAATTTTTAAGTTACTGGATTTTCCCTCTGCCCCCAAGCCATTGTCCAGCTGAAGGAAACTTAATGGTGTTAATCAAAATCTAATTGCAATAGTGGCTCAGCTATTTTATTAATGTACTAAATCAGTTTGGGACTGGTTATTTCCTGGGAAAAAAAAGGCAATTTTACCAGGTCTTATATAGGTTGCATAACTTGTTGTAGGATGCCAGATAATTTTTTTTTATATACTTCTTTTGACCATTGCAGTAGCATCTGAAGACAGTAGCAAAAGACCTGAAAGAAAGTAGCATTGGCTTGAGAATGGACTTTGCTGCTTATCAACTCAGGCACACTCAGCTGGAAGATTCATTTCTTTAAATAGAAAAAAAAAACCCCTACAAACAGTTTTCCAGGTTGGTCTACAGCTGGAATCAAGTCACAGGGTTTTCTTTCAAGAGTTGACTGACGTGTCACTCCAAAACGGAGGTCTTCATTTCTACATCTTTCTTCCCAGCTCCTCTTCTGCGGGAGTGTGCGCAGCTCCTTAAGGACTCGTCTGCCTGCTGCCATTGACCTTAGAGTCAGGCCTGTTGCTAACTTACACCAGTTGATAGTGAGTGGGAGTGGTTGGCTGTTTGTGGGGGCAACTTCATTCCATTCCTGCTGGAATCTGACGTCTTTGTCATGCTGGAGTAATTTAGCTCCTCTAAATTTGGCCAAAAAATTGGCTGACAATTTTCAAGGTAAATAGTTGCCCACGTGACAGTTTATCTTTCATCTGCTGGTACCTTGTAATGCTTTGGTCTAATACCTGTTTCCTAAAACAGTCTAAATGCTGAAACAAACAAAATTAAAAATGAAGTATTCACAGTTTCTTGTTGCAGTGCTTCTGATGAAGACGTGCAGAATGCTACTTAAAGCATAGCTTTCTTCTGGCATCTAGAACCTTTTAAAAAGTTTTGGCTGGTTTTCAGTGTTGCACAACTTAGTTTTTTCTCTTTAAGTTTCAGTTTTTAACCTTATTCATTTTAATTCCAATTGCACAGTTTTTCCTTCTAAGGCATTCTTTATACCAAGACTTTGAGACAAGGCCATGGTATCATTATGAAATAGAATCCGATTTAAAAAATAAAAAAGTCTTATGAAATGCATGAAGTAAACTGAAGCAATGATGTTAAGTAAATATTTTCATCTGACAACATCTGCCTATGGCTATCCAATTTTCATTTGAAGCATTTAGTTTGCGTGTTATAAAATCAAAACAGTTAAAAACAATTCTCCCAACTGTTTTTTCAATATGAAAATTAAATTGGAAACTGATGAATTTAAGTTAGTGCAGGAATTAGAGCTATTTATGTACCAGTCTTGTGTAAATAGTTTGCTGTCAGCATGCTTAAATTACATTCCTTATTTTAGCATCATTTTCAAAGGAAATTAATAAATTGTGGAAGAATTAGATGATCATGCTTGTATGTGTTTCACAGTCATGCTTATAACAGCACATAGTAAATTATCTGACTTAAAGTTTACAGAACTTCAGTTAGTGTGGTTAATCTTTTAGTGCAATATCTATTGTTGTGGAGTAGAATTACATTTCTTCTTGTAATTCTTGAAAATGCGGAATTGTCGCATCCTTCCTCTGTGTTAGTACTTCATGTGCTTTTTTGCTCTTTGTTCCAAAACAGCTCATTAATGATTTTTCTTACAGCTGGTGGTGGTGAGGTGAAAGTTTGTTGCATATCTGTTACTCCTAAGTAAATATATGTTGTGTATGCTGAGTGTCTGGGGATGCAGCTTAGATTCTCAGAGTTAAGGAGGTGAGCCTGAGTTACCTTGGTCTCAGATATCCTCAGGATGTTCACAAAAGAATATATTACCCAGTTTCAGGTACCCATTCCTTTTTCATTTTTCAAATACCCTTTTTACAAGGTACTCCTGACACAAAATGAAAACTCTCATACACCTGTGGGGATGTATGGCAAGTATCCATGGTGTGAAAGAGGGAAGGGATTTTATTTCCAGTACTGCTACAACTTAGAAGTCTGGAAACTTGTCTTCTGTCTTTTTGCAGTCTCAGCACTTTAGGGCCATTGTTTCAGGTTCTGTGCCGTTTTCTTGCCTTTTGAACCTCCTGGCAGGATCACATACTTTGGATCTGATCTGTGAGATCAGAACCAAACTTGTCAGTGCATCTGGCTCATAGAAAGTATCTGAAGTTTCTACCAAGGACAACGACAGTCTTTTTATAATGCCAGGAATACTCACCAGGACCCTAGTTGTGATTGCCCTCTTGAAGATCAGGCTGGGTTGTAGGTGGGTTGTCTTTTCCTGCTTGTATAAGACAGGGTTTTTTTTCAAAAGGTAGTAATTTTCAAGAGCAAAAGGTGATAAAAATACACATTGTCAATGACGTTGTCATAATTTATCATACAGAAATGATAGTTCTCAATCTGCATCTAAAATTCATGCCAGTATTTAATTCATGTATTCCAAGTATGTTTTGTACTTCATTTAATCAAAGTGTTTTCCTGTATCCTAGTAAGACACTTGCTGTGCAGAACTCTCAAGTATATTATATCAACAACGGTCTCATCATTGATTTAAATAAAAAAAATTAGTTTTTAATCTAATTGTTCACATAATCGCATTTTGAGTGCACTAATTCTGTTCCTACTTCTTTGAGTCTTTGTTTACTCTCTTTCAGTATTATCACAGTACTAGCTTTTTTCTAACCCACTGGAGCATTCACATGGTCAAAGGATCACAGCATTAAAACTGCAGAGAGCTCTTCAGCCTTCTCTTAAAAAGTGTCAAGTGAAAATTATCCTAATCTGTTGATTTATTAAGTGTTTACTTCAGTAGCTGTTTTTACATCTTCCTGACTTACTGTCAGTGGGAAGCTTTTCCTTGTCATGTAATAGTAGGACGATTATTTGGCTTTTACCTAAATACAGGACAGAAACACTTACTGAACAGTTCTGTCTTCCCCAATTACTGCTGACAATTCTGGTGTTTGACCCTCGTAGCAGTCTGATGCTCTTCTGCGTAGAAGTACTTAGCCCTGCTGGTCAGAGAATTCTCTGTGTCCTCTTTCTTTCCTTACATATTTCTGGAGTTTCTGGCTTCTTCGGTGTTAAGCATGAGCAACTCTTCTTTCCCCTATTTAGTTAAACCCTCTTAGATGTTCAACTGTGAGAAGAACAGAAAAAGTAAGTGCATGCTGCAGCAGGCATTACTGTCTATAAGAATCCAGAATCTTGAATCCGTAGACAGCACATCTCGAGGGAGTACAGTTACTGTAGGGCAAGTAACTGTTCCTTGATGCATAATGTGTTCCTTGTGATAGCACTGGCTAAAGTACTTTCATGATTCAAATATTTAAATATTTGCTTTAGAATAATGAATGGGATCACTTGGAGATACAGTATGTGGCATTTCTTGCAAGGAAAAAAATCTGTTGCTGTACTTTTAATCATTTTGCTGGTACTGCTTGAGTACTGTAATGTAAGGTCCTGCTCTTAGACTTGTACACAACAGTTGTTTTTTCTCAGAAACTTTAAATCTGATTTAGAACTATTGAATCTAGATGACAGTCTTCCTTCTGAGTTGAGGTTCACCAGTATTTCAAGATGACATTTTGCAGTGTACCTTATGTTGCCTAATAAAAATGCCTAAATTCACAGTTAAGATTTGGGGGCAAGTCAGAGTGAAAATCATTAATTCTGTTGAGTTTCCTGTCTGAAAGACTTGCACAGCTGGTCAACTAGTAGAGAGAGTTTAATTTAGATAGTTTAGTTTAGATGGAAAAGAACAAGAACAGTGTCTTCAGAAATTTAAATGTCTTCATTAAAGCTTCCTCACATGTAGAGGTTAAGGCAAGATGAGTCAAGATTCCCAGGGAATGTGGGTTGAGCTGCAGAGAAAACAGAAAACAAAATTAACAGGAGAAGATGGGAAGGAAGTGGGAATTAACATCTGTTTTCTTGGGAAAGGTAGGAAGGGAAGCATCTATTTGGGAAAATAAACTATTAGAAACAATTGAAATGGCAGACAAATTGTGATTCTGTGAGGAAATAGGTGTGAAGGTATGTGCAGTGCGGCTGCAAATCTGTTTTCAGTTCAAAGGCCATATTTCTGCATCTCCAATCAGGAACTTGTAAAGCTTGGCTGAGTTAAAAGGCAGGGTGGCTTTCAGCACCTAGGAAAAGCAGCTAAACTAGAAGCTCGCAGTTTGCAGACTGTTATAATGTAATACTGAGTGTGTCTTTGTGACATTCTGCAAAGGCAGATATATGAAAAAAAATCTGCATCCTCTTCCCTTCTCAGTTTATCCCTGTTTCTGTGGCTCTTAGGCAAACTAAGAACTTTTTTGATAGATAAGGAAAATAATGTGTTCCTAGGTCCTGGTTGAAACAGACCGAGACCTAATGTGAAGCTTAATTGATGTATTCATCTGATACCTGGTGAAGTTGGTAAATGACCTGGGTATATCAGTGAGCAGCAGTATTTCTCTCCACACTAGATCATAGTTCACATGTACTCAAGAATAGTTTAAACTCCATTTACATCTGCATTGTTTCATCCTGTCAATTTAGTTACTCTTCTCTGAAGCACTTCAAACAAATCTCTTAGTTATTGGTTTTATTTGCCAAATACACTCAGTCTTGTTCCATATTGTAGCCAGCTCTGGGCTTTCTATGACTATGACATACTACCTTTGGAACACAATTGTACACCAAGATCTCAATTTCCATCTTGGAAAAGCCAAACCTTAACCAAATCTAGCACACTAGACAGGAAGCAGAACTTGAACACAATGTATGTTTTTCAGAATTTGTTGGCAGGTTGAAACAATATCTTTGTCTAAAAATTTACCTTCATACTTACCTAGAACTAAGTCTTGAACTTTAAAAGTAAAGGCATATAGAAATTTGAAAGCACGGAAATAAAAGAGTAGTGGAGGAAATGTAACCTTCATTTAGCCTATGTTTAATTGGTAGAAGACAAAAGTTGCCTCAAATTTGTTAGTGTTTGCATCAGCTTGTCATGACTTTAGGGATTATATAAATTCTTTTAGGCCCCTATTTTTGTAGGATATGTGTAAATTCTCTCAGCTGAGGCTGAATTAGAACAGAGCACATCTAGAAGAACACCGGGGAGAAACATAGTCTCTGCTATCAACATGAATTTTCATAATCTCCAATTCCATTGCATTGGAGAGGACTTAATCTGTAGCTGTTCTCCATGGTGTGCCCTTTCAACATCTTCATGAGCGGCACCCCTCCTCCCTCCAAAAAATGCTGGTGGAATTTTAACCTTATCTCTTGCAGTAATGTAAAACCTGCTTGAAGGGCAACAGACTCATTGGTTCTAAGGGCCTCATTTAAGGCAATCACACTCACTGTGGGTTTTGGTGCAATCCACTCTCTGCTATACTGCATCCTGGGGAGGCTAGATAAACACTTTATCTACTGATATTTCTTTTAATTGTGTTTTGTTTAAAGTATAGTCTACGTAGATAAGTATTAAGAAGTCCTGTCTGTGTATTTCCAGTTTATGTGGTACTTTTTTGTGTGCCTGGCGTAGAAAACAGTCCTTCTGATGAATAACTAAAGCAATACCTACACTTTCTGTCTTACCAAGATAACCAGAAAACACAGCACAAAATAAAAACCACTGTACTACTTTGTCTTCATTTCAATTTTGCATTTTTTAAAATAATGCTATAAACTGTTGTATATCTATGTAAATTGTTGTCTTCTCCAGTATCCTCAACTGTCAGGAATGTTTTGTTTGTCCCTCTTTTTTTTTTTTTTTGTCCAAATAGGTTTCTCAATTATACCTCTATCATTATAAAACTGTTACAAATCTCTGTGCTGCTGCAGTAATGATGGTGAGTGGGAGAAACTGGAAATAGCCAGATACTAATGAAAAAGTGGAAGGAACTCATGACAAAAGTTCGTAAAGTGGAACAAACATTGCATAGAAGGTAGAAAGTCATGGATACTGGCATGCAATAATAGACTTTTTGGACATGCTTCTACTCTTAGGTGTATCTCTGTTATTAGAGTGTGACCTTTGGAGGTCAGTATAATAGGAGAAATCATGTTATATGGAATGTTTGACTTCAGTAGTGGAGCTGGGTCTTGGCAGCACAGACCCATACACTAATTTGTTCCATTCATCTTTGCTAGGACATATCTCTTTTGAAGTATATGGATGCAGTCTTAACTGGATTCAGCTACTGACTTTGCAGGCACAGTATATACCAGTGTCCAGTGTTAGCGAGATCCTACTGAAATTATCTTCTTAAAACAGTGTGTTATTTTGTTAACAGTATTTTAATCCTTATTTTAAATAAAACCAGAATTTATACAGTGTACATTTTGTGCTACATTTGATTGGTAAAAGAATTTTGAGTATCATGTGTAACATATGCAGTCCTAAAGAACTACTTGGAGACTTGCATTGGCCTGTGCTGGCAGCCTTGCTGCCTTGCTGTATTTAAATTCCTATTAGGTACCCTTTTGTGCAAGAGTAAATCAGGCTTTTGCTTTTTTCTTAAGTTGCTCTAAGTGAATGTATTAGTATACTTATTTGAAAGATAATTCGATAAACTTTATGGTTTATAGTGGTTTAATGTTTGCTTATATAAAATTAATTTTATATATAGCATACAGATAATAAATTACAATGTGAATTATTTTTTAGCTGAGTCTCAGAAAATTGCTGAATTTGGTAGGAAAGGTAGTTTGGTGGCTCATGCAGAAGACTGGAAGTTGCCACAGGTTTTTTAGGACTTCGCATGAAAGATATTTATTATGGTGCTGTCTGAAATTGTGAACTTGTTAGGGTAACAGTGAAGCTCGGCGTGCTGGTGACTTTGGGCAGGCTTACCACAGTAGTACCACGTGTGTAAAAAATCAGCAGAAGTGAGCGTGCTTGCTCCTGGATTCCCACAGCTCAGAGCCTGTCATATTCACGCAAACTTAATTCCTAGCACTGACTTTTGCAGCCATACCAGATAAACATTCTAGACTTCCCTGGGTTTGACCTGGAATTTTCTTCCCAATGCGGTGGTTTCCTAGAGAATTACTTTAACTGTAGTTACATCAGTGATGTAGGGTACAGGACAGTCCTGCATAGGGTTATATGTGCGCAGAAGAAAGGCAAGCTGTGGTGGTGGGGGTGAGTGGGCTGACACTTTAATAGCATCAAGCAAATTTTTGTGTAGCAGTATCCTTTGTCTCTGAACAGATGAATGCTGGAGATGATTTTGATGGTAGACCAGGTAACTGTTACTCTTTACATATTTTGTCATTGGTTTCTTTCCTGATCTCTACTGGGACGGGATGGTCTTTATCGTATGACCCAGCACAACTTTTCTTATGTTTTATCATGCAATCTGTGCAGCTTTGTCTTCATTATAAAGATGATGGCTGATGCACTGACTCCCAGAAAGAGCTTAGAGTGGGCACAGTGCTCAGTTAAGGTTTCCGTGTTGAAGGATAAAAGTCTACGTGATAGTTGAGTTTGTTTTGCCGAAAAAGCAGTCTCTTGAATATGTCCAGAAAGACACACAGATGTTAGTTTGAGGCTTCAACAAAATAAAATAAATAAATAAATAACACCCCGCCCCCACCCCCCCATTATTGTTGTTTGCTTATTAGTTTGTCCTAGTGGCTAATCATTTTCACAGAAAAAATGCAAAGTAAACTATGCCGAACCAAAGAAGGAGCTGGGGTTCAGCTTTCTAAAGTGATAGGTACAAACTGTTGGTTTTTTTGCAATCCAGACTTTAAGCCCATTGGGATTACAGAATAGTGTTTGAGGAGGAAATGTTCCTATTAAAATGTAAATTTGTTAAAACAGTTGTTGTTGTTATGATGCTGTAATTAATTCTTGGATTAGATTGAATAAATGCTCTGTAGGGAGAGGGTACACATACTTGCAAATGTCCATCCTATAAGGAATAATTAGGAGGCCTTTTTGCATCCAGGAAACTGCTAAGACCTATTTTGACTACTGGTATATCAAAATGTTGAAGTGGCTCATGTGTTGCTTATCTCTGTGTAATGTTGAATAACATTCTTCCCTAAATGTTTTCTTTTCTATGTATTGTGCAAGAGACATAAATTTCAGGTGAAAAGGGGAAAATTTAACAAAAACGTTAATTTACTTGTTTTCCTTAGGGACCTCGGTATTTCTCAGGTGAAAACCTTCTATTAGATTGATTTCTCACATTACTTTATATATCTCTGTGCATACTGCAGACTTCTGAAGACCATTGAGGAAGGCTGTTTTTACTACATGTGACACTAATTCAGAAATGCTGTGGAAACAGAAATGGCTACTCAGGATCATTTGAAACATGTGTTTACATTTTCTTCAACCTCTGTCCAACCTCTTGTTCCTCGGTTTTTCCCAGGTTTCAAGGAAACAGTAGTCTCCTGCTGACAGCATTCCTCACCAAGAACAGTTCAAACTTAAACTATAATATTTTGTTATAGCTTATCTTCAACTTTGAAATGTATAGTAAGATAAACTTTTTTAATACATTACAGGTTACAAGGGCACAGAAGCAATGTCAGCATGCACTTAAGGATGTTGACTTTTGACTGACATAGTGCTCTCAAGAGTAAAAAGATTTGATCATTATGGTTTCCTTCTGTCTATTTAATGGGCTACTTATGGATCTGTGTTTGTTCTTTTTCTCAGATATTAGGATTAAAGAAGAGGATCCCGATCCAGAAGAGTGGCAGCTCAGTGGTGATTCTACACTGAATACTAATGATCTAACACATTTGAGAGTACAGGTTGTAGATGATGAAGGGGACCAACCACATCAGGAGGGAAAAAGGCTGCGACGAGTAGCGTGTACATGTCCCAACTGCAAAGAGGGTGGTGGAAGGTATGTAAAGTTCCGTGTCGTATCACACACATAATGATGAAAAACAAATCATGGGCGAGAAAAAAAGGAGCTTTTGTTGCCTGCAGTGAGAGGAAACTAGAAGCTTGTGCAAAAGAGTTTTTATGCAGTGAAGGACTACCACTTTCATTTTCGGGTTTGCAGATGAAAAAGCAGATTATTCCGTCCCTTCTGCGTTACTCCATTGCTGGAGTTAGATGTCACCTAGTACAAGTGAGGGGGATAGAACGCTGCCCTAAAAATATGAAAATGAAATAATTCGGAATATGCGCATCCGTGACTGGCTTCCTATCAGATGTCAAGAACATGATTAAATCCTGTGTTCCTGCATTTCCTCAGTGATTGAGCATTTTTTCCACAGTTTAATTGTTTAGAGTGTTACAAAAATAGTTTTCCTAGTTTTTCTTATTCGCCGGTTTCCTAGGAAAAACAAGGTTTGTATAATAACTCCAAATAAAAAATTTTGAACTGTTTTCAGTCAGAGTTAGTGAGATTTGACTAACAAAGAGGTACTACATTCCAATCCATTAAACTTCAGTCTTGCATTGGAACCTGTGCTTTATTATTGTGCATCTCATTAAAGTATTACTCATCTTTTTATAATAAAGATTTTATTCTACTTCAAAACACTTAATTTTAAACGTCTTGATTATGGATATAAAAGGGGAAGAGGAGATAATAAGCTGCCTTTTACAAGTGAAAATATTTAGTTGTGTTTGTGCTTGATAGAATTGTGCAGGGGCTTCTTTCCAATGCACTAAAATTTGTCCATTTTGATAATAGTTTCTTCACTGAAATGGAAATCTTTATTTATTTGGGAACTATAGTGTAAATTAGTAAAATGTCTGTAAAGAACCTGTCAGTCTCCAGTGGTACTAAGAGTTCTAATAGCACTGGCTGAGTTACGTCTCTTGTCAAGTCTCTTGTCAGTTCTTGCTGTATATTCTAGGAACCTTCCTTGCAAGCACAGGGAGGTAATATCTTAGGCAGCCATGCCAAGTAAGTATTAAGTGTTTCAGACAAAAAGACTCTGATACATTTACATCACCAACAAAGCCAGTGATAATATTTGTAGGCTATGCATCATCTTCGTCCATTGGATTCCTCTTGTTAAATTTCTGTGGTGTGTCGTTCAGTGCAACATGGCACAGACATTTCTGAGTTCTTGGTGAACTCTGGTTCTGCCATGAAAATCTGCCTGAAGTACACCCCGGGTTGAGATTTGTTTCATTTCAGGAAAAAACTCTGAAAATGTGGTTTGCACTGCCTGTACTCTGAGGAAGCAGAGATTCCACGTGTTTGGTCTTTCTCGTGCTCTGTTCCAAACTACAGTGGCTTTAATTTAGAAATCTGTCCTGTAAAATCCTCTTCCTTCCAAGTGGACTTGCTATAAAATGAAATTTTAAAGTTTCAGCCCAAGAGAGAATCTTTTTGAGAGATGGTTTGGGATATCTGGACAAGGGTGTAGTCTGACTGAAAACTCAGATATGCGATTTTGGGAAAGAGTTGAGGTAAGAGCCTAGGACAGAGTTTAGATAGATGGGAATCTGAAATCCACTGTGAAGGAAGGCCTGGACACACCAAACATACAAAGTAACTAGGAAAAGTAGGACAAGAAGTCAGGATGTGAGAAGAATTAGAACTGGAAGAGAAACGGGATAATGAAGGAGACAATGGTAGGGAAACAGAAAAGAGTGAAAGTGCTTACAGTTGCTAGAGCAACTTTCCCACCAGAATGTAGAATTCCTTTAGAGTTTAAGAGAAAGGACTCGTTGATCATGTTCCGTAGCTGCTAGAGTTACCTGTTTATCCCTAGTCCTGGAATTCTAAGTTTTGATTTGTCTTTCAACTCTGCTGGTGATTTGCAGAGTTTCAGATAGTAAGACATTTGCTTTTGTAAATTCTTTCAGATAGCATTCATAATTCTTAAAATGATGTTAAAGTTACAAAATTTAAAATTGAGCAAATGGTTAAGTTAAGATATCCTGGGCAACTTTTAATTTAATCCCTTTGCATATACAGTATCAGTTGGTTTCTAATTACTTGACTGCCTACTATTTTTTCATATGGTGCCAGTGCCATTCAGTGGATGGGATGGCTGATACACAGGAGTGAATCAGGGCTGTGTAATGACTGTCACCTGCTTCACTTATTGCAGAAATTGGGAGGTGTTTAGGGAATGAGATACAGGACTGCAGCAACAGGGCTCTGAAGTTTTGGAGGTGTATATCTATATACCCCACCTTTTCCACTGCAGAAGTACTGAGTTCATTCCTGTGAAGTTGATTGAGCAGACTGTGAACATCTACAGTACTCTAAGAAAATATGCTCCTGCTATATTGAACTTGACACCTCAAGCTGATGGGTGTTTGACAATTTTGGCCTTAATCTCTTTCTGCATCATAGTTGGTTGTACAAAGTGATTGTACCAGTTCAGGTTCACCATACCGAAACGTTAAAATGATAAAGCCATTAGCGTTTGTGAATTCCTTAGATACTCTGAGTGAGTGTTGTCAGTACCCACGATGAGGAAAAAAAACCCTGGAGAAATGAATAATTCTGTTCATATTCAAATAACATAGTTCATAAATAATATGTAACTAGTAAAACAAGAAAAGCACTTTAAATCAACGTGAAAAAAATGAATAGTGTTTCACTCAGGTAATAGTATTGCTCCTATGCTCTGAATGGGGGAGGAAAAGGAAAATAGCTTCACATATGCAGACTTCATCATAATTTCATCTATCCCATAGCCTTGGTTGTGGTATTGCTTGCATTTTCTGTTTTCTGGATTCAGAGGCGAGTTGAAAAGTTCTTTCTGGGTTTTGCTGTTGGCTTTTGGAATTGAACTACATTGCAGTCTTCAGATTTGTACCAGTTTTATGAAGTGGGAAGCCACTATTATCTTTGCCTTACTTGGTGGGAAGGAAAGTAGGAAAGGAGGAAGATGATGTATTAGATTTGTAAATTAACACCTTTTAGCCTCAAGCTTATATAGTACATGGGGAATAAGCAAGTGGAGAGAGCGACACACATGCCTCAAAGGATGACTCTGATTCCAAACAGAAGGTATTAGGCTTCTAGTTAGGGTGTCTGAAGTTAAGTAGAAAGTTTAGTCTCCTCTCAGTTACATCTAGAGATTTCACCCTCTTAACAATTACATTTATAATTACACTGAGATACAACTACTGCTGTCTGGTCTATAGAGGAACTGTGCTTCTGAGTACCACTTCAGGTATGTAACTCTAAAAATCACATTCTTAGAATAATTAGTAAGTGTGTGTTTTACCCTTGAAATGCTTGATGTTGTTCCTGGAAATACTGCGGAATATAAAGTCCAGTTTCTCAGTGGATGAAGGTGTTTCCTGCTGAAACTCTGGCAGTCTGCCTGGCTATTGAGAAACGTCATTTCCATGGAAATACTTTAATATTAATTGTTTTTAAGACTCCACTCAAGGAGTAGGCTGGAGTCATATTCATTTATTCAGTGGTGATGGCTATTGGCCAGTGCAGCAAGAAAGGCCTCTTAGCATGATGTGTTAGGGCACAGTGCCAGACTGTCACAGCTGCAAAGCGTCCAGATAGAATTTGGCTTGTATCCTGTCAGTTTAGAGCACACATGAAGCAAACATCCAGATGCCCATGTGAAGTTGTGTAGAAAAAATACACTTAGTTGCTAATTCACAGTGGTCTTGTGGGTTTCATTCTGTGGATCCTTAGTTTTCCTCTCACTTCGAACTTCAGAGTCTGCTAAGGAATTCTGCCACCACTTAGGTGAGGTGCTTAGAATTACGTATTCGATACCACCTATGCGCAGTAATGACCTTGAGTTCAGCCTTGGTTTCCTTCAGTCTAGACGAAAGGGGCAATGAAGCAATTTCAAATGATTGACTTAGGAATCTTAAAATGATTCTAAGGGAATTTTTATGTGATTTCATCCATTTGTGTACCGTATCATGCCAAATTACAAAGTATTTGTACAGATTACTGTGGAAGGGAAGACACTAGTGTGTATTTGGAGAAGGTGTGAGGATGAAGTCCTCATATGATTATCCTGCTACAACAGCAGGATCAAAAGCCTTCTGGACTCTGCTTCTGCTGCCTTTGAATTTGTTCTGAAATCAAAACTTACATTTGTCATGACAAATAATTAGTAGGTAAAAGTGATGTTTTTTCCTTCTGAGACAAAATGACTAATGAAGACTGTGAAGATTGCTCTATATTGAGAATCCTTAGAAACATTTCTAGGATTTTATCTCCTTACTTTTCTGGACTGTCTGTAATGTTTTAGGTACATATGTGATTAGGCTGGAATTCCCTTTAGATCCTGTGAGGTTTTAGAGTGAGTTCATTTCCGTGCATGTTCAGAAATGCTTGCTGGAGTTGCCAGCTCCACGAAGCGTGTATGCACTTTACCCTGAGCCTTCACTAGATGTAAGCCAGAAGCTAAAGCACCCAGTTTAAAGAAAAAAATTGCCCTGGGGAGGCAACTGAAAATTGTATACTCGGTCATGGGGGATGGAGCGCCCAAGACTCTGATTTCAGAATCCACTTGAGGTGTTCTAAGTTAGCGTTGCTGATGAATAAGGTGGCCTGATGCCTGGCTGCATTTTCCAGGCTCCTCCCTTGCACCTGTATTTACCATTCCTATGGCTGTGTCGTCAGCCAGGCCTACTCCCTCAAGTGTCCCTTTCAGCAGTAGCAAACACTTAAATTGGCTGAAATCAATCATGATGCCCTGCACTGGCCAGACTGATCTCTTTCTCTGGGTCTTCTCTTATCTCTCTCTTGTGATTTGATTAAAAAAAAAAAAAATTAGGCTGTTATATCAGGTGCCATTTCAGTGAGACAGCATCTTAAAATAAGCATCAAGTTTTGTCTGGATTATATGATCCGTGAATTCTGTGTTCATTGTGATGGATTTCTTTTTTTTTTTTTAACTAAAAAACCAAGGAATTAATTTAAATGTCAGCAAGATCAGCTTCCACCTCTTTTAGTGAAAGCATTCAGGTCAGTATGCTTGTCTTCAAACCCCAAACTGATTCTCAGGTTTCCCCAAGATGCCAAAAGTCCCATCTGTTCTCTACCCAGTTGCCAAAATCTCCAGTGTCCATTTTGGCAGTTGCAGTAATTTGTGTTTTTCTTGGCCAAAACTATCTTTGATACGGTAAAACCTGAAACTTGGAGAAACGTAACATATGGGCACTTCAGCATCAAAGTGGTACAAACTGCTGTAATAACTGTATTTCCAGTATTTGCTTATTTGTATTGCCAGTGTGTATTTGCTTCTTAAAGATTATGCTTCTATCACATACATTTCACACACAGCTGAATTTGTAGTTTGTTGTGGAGTTGGGATAGCGTTATAGAATTTATTTTCAGCTTCTTATGGAGTGTACTGGAATCCAGTTGTATATGAAACAAAAATATGAAGCTGCTCGGGTCGGTTTGCAGATCCATTGTGGTATGTGTAGCCCCCTGTATATGTATGACCGGTATTTAGGAGGAATATATTAGAATGAATAACTTCTCTCTCTCACTTTTCTAATTTTTTTTAAACAGAGGCTCCAACTTGGGCAAAAAGAAGCAACACATTTGTCACATACCAGGATGTGGCAAAGTGTATGGGAAAACTTCACATTTGAGAGCTCATCTCCGCTGGCATTCTGGAGAGCGTCCATTCGTTTGTAATTGGATGTTCTGTGGCAAAAGGTTCACTCGCAGCGATGAGCTCCAGCGACACCGAAGAACGCACACAGGTTTCCAGTCTTTGATTCTGCTGTATTTAACTAAAGGAGTGCTAGGGACAGGGCTTGGATAAATAACTTGTAAGAGGAGAACAGATCTTTGAATTGGATTGCTTTTAATGCAGTGTAGTTTTTTTAAAATCAGCTAATACTTATTGATACTTACACACTTTGGAATCTTCGGTAGGTCTGAGGAGATAAACCAGCCACCTCTTGGTTCAGAACTAACATTTAAGCTAACGTTTAATGTAGCATAATCAGGATACTTTGATTCAGGCTCAGCAATACATTTCATTTGTTTGAACTGGATTATAACTCTCTTTCTATCTTAAAACTTCAGTAAGAAAAAGAAAAATAGAGGACTAGATGGCCTGGAGATTAGATATCATTCCTAAAATCAAAGAAGAGCATGCGATGGTGCATCTTTTACTTTCGTGGTTAGACCACTGATTAGGAACTTCAGGTTCACATTTCTCCTTCTGTCTAATACAAAGAAAAGAAATTAACGTAGATATTCCACCTTTTCAAGGAGCAGCTAGTTTAAAATCTATTATCTGTTTTATCTGTTTTCCCACTAACTAAATCCACATTTACGTTCTGCAGGATGTTTTTAATGGTGTGCTTTTGTGTAGACATTTTGGATGCTTGAAGGCAAGCTGGGATGTTACAGTTTGTCTGGATGGACAGACTGATGGTTTCTAAAAAAAGGCGAGTTGAATGATCCAGTTCAGAGGGTGTGGTTAATGGCTCCTAGTGTACCTGCCTGCCAGTAAAAAGTAGGGAACTGCAGGGATCTATCCTTTGACCTCTTTTAAAATCTTTATCACTGACCTGGAGGAGTCAACAGAGTTTACTCTTCTTAGGTTTGTGGATGACCCCAAACTGGGGTGACCAGTCAATGCACTTGATAGCAAGGCTGCTCTTCAGAGGGACAGAGGCTGAAGGAGTGGGTTAACAGGAATCCTAGGAAATTCAGCAAGAATAGTCACAGAGTACTGCACCTGGGATGGCATTAACACTTAGAGCAACACAGGCTAAGCATGGAGAGGTTGGAAACAGGTCTACTGAAAAGTACCCGGGAGTCTTGATAGACAAATGGAACATGATCAAGAGCCAGCAGCAATGATGCCCAGAGCTGTGTCAACAGAAGCAAAGACCCTGGTCACGGGGAAGTGATTATCCCCCTCTTCCGGTTAGACTGCATCTAGAATATGGCATCTAGTGTTCAGCACTCATATAAGAAAGACATTGATGACAGGATTGAGTTCACTAATGAGCAACCAAGATTATCAGGAAGCTGGAACGTTTGCCTTATGAGGAAAGGCTGTAGGATTCAGCTGCACAAAGAGAACAGTAATGGCAGGGGGGAGCTTAGCAGTAATTTTCTAGTTACCTGCAAAGGCTGCCATTAAGAAGGCAAAGTTACTTTCCCTGATGGTGCATTGATTGAAGGATGAGAGACAACAGATGTATGTTGAAAAAAGAAAGGTTCAGAACAGCTATAAATAAAAACTTTATAATTGTGGGAATAGCCAGTTGCTGGAAGAGGATGCCCATGGAGTTCCTGCAGTCTCCATCCTTAAAGGTTTCCAAGAAAACTGGATAAATTCCTCAGCAACCAGGTCTGATCTCCTAGGTGACTGCTTAGAAAGAGATCAGAACACAGACTTTGAGGTCCTATCAAACCTGAACTACCCTATGATCTTGTGAGTCAGTTTTAAGTGTGATTCTGCTCTAGGCCATGCAGTCTTCCCTCTCCGTCATTTGGTAGGTTTTGTTCTCCTCCTAGAAGTTATTTATTGGTAATACTTGCAGTGAAACTTAGCAGCCCGAGGATGTGAGATGGCTATGTTCTCTAGCATGCCTGAAAGATCTCCCCAAACTCAGTGACACACAGAAAATGAAATCAGTTCTTATATAAAGGATTTGTATGGGTGTCAAGAAATGTAACACACAAGTTTCTCATGTTGGATCACTTACTTCCTCAGTATAATTTTTGTTAGAATTCTGATGCTAAAAAGCAGTACGTCTAATTTAATTTTTAATGTTCTTGAATATTTTTTTTTCTTCTTTGACAGGTGAGAAGAAATTTGTCTGTCCAGAATGTTCAAAACGCTTTATGAGAAGTGACCATCTTGCCAAACACATTAAAACACATCAGAATAAAAAAGGTATTCACTCTAGCAGTACAGTGCTGGCATCAGTAGAAGCAACATCTGATGATACTTTGATTACTGCAGGAGGAACAACACTTATCCTTGCAAATATTCAACAAGGTTCTGTTTCAGGAATAGGAACTGTTAATACATCTGGCACCAGCAATCAGGATATTCTTACCAACACTGAAATACCTTTACAGCTTGTCACAGTTTCGGGAAACGAGACAATGGAGTAAATATTACACAAGATACCTATTAATTGTGGTTATTTTTATACAGTAGTGAGAAGAATATTGTTCCTAAGTTCTTAGATATCTTTTTATTGATGTGCAAAAATTTTTGGATTGACAGTAACTTGGTTATACATGACACTGAAATGCCTTACTTTGTATGATATTCCATAGTATATTAAAATGGTAAAATTGCATGGGTTTTGTAGGTACTTTTGGAATCTAGAAGAGATGAAATTTTACCAAGTTATATTAAAAAAAAAAAAAAAAAGAATTTAACGATGGAAATGGTAGTCTAACCAAATGCATCAATCCTGTGTGGTTTAGTGTAAAAAAAATGAGAACATGTTGGTATTTATCTATTGTAAGATAAAAGAAGTTGATGGGTGAAAAGAAATCACATTATGATAAAAGAAATTTTGTAATTTTCTTGATGACTGGAATTTTTATTATGCATAACTGACAAATCAAGTTTCCAAGCAAATGTTACATAGTGTAGGCTTTACTTAGCTCATCAACTTGTCATTTTGAAGCTAATTATTTTAATTAGGTTAACTATGTACAATATTTTAAGCATTACTCTTGTAAGATTTTGCGAACTACATTTTAACATGGAACTCTAGGGATAGTCACCTTTTAAATCCTGTTGAAAAGCCATGTTTAAGATTTAATTTGCCAAAATGATGTCTTGTTAATATTCTTTCAATAACCAAGGTGGGCAATATAACCAATGTTTAAAAAGCTTAAAATGTTAAGAAAAATAAATATGTATAGGTTGAAGCATTTGGGTGGTAAGGCAAATGTTATAGTGAAGTATATCCCTTCTTTTGAACATTGGAGGACCAAAAATAAGGTGTATTGCGTCTCAGCAGTGATTTTTATCAAATCTTTTTCCAAAAAAACATCTGTCTGCCAGGGCCTTAAAAGCCATCATGTAAATTACCAGTAAAATATAACATATGCAAACACAAAAGAAAAATCACTTCCATATTGACAGTACTCCCAAACATATGGATATAGTCATAGTGAACTAGGGGGGTTATGAGGTTTTTATTTGTTTGTTGTTTAGTTTTTGGTTAGTCAATCTGCATTTAAATATCAGCCATCTTTCCTTTTTTGCTTCTTCCCTTAAAAATTGTATGTATCCAGTACATTTAACTGATAAACATATATGTTTTTTATTATGCTGAATTTTCTTTTTATTTTTTAATTACTGTTTATATTTTCAATTATAGAAAATGTACAAAATGAAGTTATATAGCCAGTCTGTAAGTGCTATACCATTTTCAAAAAATGTACAACGATAATTACTGCAGTTCACCTATTTACAAACATTTGGAAATCTGTTCATTTGTTATTCTTAAAACCACCTCAAATTTAAAGGCTACCTTATTGTACGTTTAAAGTGTATTATAACAGTGTGGTAGTTAATAAAACACTATTTTTTTTTCTTTTGACTCGAGTTTACTGTGCTTCTTGTTAACTAACAAGGCGGAATTTCATAGTATGTCTTGATAGCCTGAGATGTTTTCTTATTTTGCACTAGGTGGTGGGAAGCAGAACCAGTGTTTCCTTTCCCAATGGGCACAGAGATGGTAATTTTCCATCTCCTCGCTCAAAACCCCCCATCTGTATGTGATGGGCACGAATGTGCTGTGCTGGTGTAGTGGGGACGTTTTGATCTTGTGCTGAGCAGGGCACGAAGGACGCGTAGTCCCCATCCTAGAGGTTGCGTTTAGGTCCTCTGACACATGCACAATACATGGAGTGTTAATAAGGAGCTGTGACTGAGTGAGAACTATGAGATTAAAGAGAGTAATGGTTGTATATGATGCTCTAATGAAAATGAAAAGCTTTTATTTGTGAAGTCTAACGTCTTGGAGTATGACAGAGGACAGACCAGGATATAATGTAGGATAAACCAGGCAGAGTTCAGCCTAGAAAAATGGGAACTGGGAGTCACGTAGGAAAGATTTTCTGAATTTGCAGTTTAGTGGAAAAAAAAAAATAATTAATGCAAATCTTTTAGAGATTCAGAGCAACAGGAATTGACAGGTACAGAGAAAAGGGAGTTAATTCACCATCAGTTTAATAAAATGAAAGGATGAAATGGGTTGGGATGAGAGCAGCAGCTTGAGGGAAGACAGTTCTGCTTAGACTTGCAGTGTTCCATGGATGTTGTCAATATATTAACATACTCTGAATCCACTTCCTTTAGGCAGGTGAATGAGCTTGGTTTTCAAAAGCTGTTTCCGTATACAGAGCATATTAGTGTATTTCTGATACTTAGGTTCTGTTTCTCATCTCTTAGCCATCAGTAGCTGTATTAGTGCATTATTTTAAGTGGGAGGCAAGAGGGCTACTTTCTTATTCGAACTGCTTTTCACAAGTTTTATGGAATGACATTTTCACTGATGTTCATCTGTGGGTGAAGGTGTTTTGGTGTCAAGGGTTTTGATGCCTCATTGCTGAAGATGAGATTGCTTTACTTCTCAGAGCTTTTATGCTCACTAAATCAAGTGGTTACTTTAATTAGTATTTAGGTAGCACATTTTAAAAAAAGATATGTTGTTGTTAAGAAGCTTCAGAAGGTAGATGTTTTGGAAAAAAATAACTCTGGAAGTCTCATGGAAAGCCTGCAGCCTAAGGGCTGTCTGCCTAATGGCTCACAGCTATCGTGTTTTTGTTGCGGGATAGTAATTTCTGAAAGCTGCCTGCTCACCTCCAGGGCAAAGATTCACGAGCCCAAGTGTAAGGTCTTTGGTGTATCTAGGATTGGTGCTACCTCATGGCCTGCTTTCCTGGTCCTCTAGGCATTCCTGTGATACCAAGACAAAAGAGTGCATTTTGTAGAATGCTTTCCAGTTCTTCATGGATTCCTGACAATGGTTGATGTGCTTCTTGCTTCTTACTGGTACAGTATGCATCATTTTACATATTTATTTTCATGTCAGACTTCTCGCTTGCGTAGTTTCTTGGTATGGTAGCCTTTAGATCCTTGGTTGGTTTTTATCTCTTGCAGTCTTGTATAATCACTAATTAAGAAGACCTTAAAACTGGGTCTGCAAGAGAGCGTGAGCTTGAGAGCATCGTGTTACCAATTTCAGTGGTTCAACTTTCAGTAAGTACAAGGCCTGTCCATACACTTGGCTATAATCTAAGTATTCTTGGGTTCATTCCTGAATGAACTAATGGTTTGATCCTTGCAAGTTACAAACTAACAGTGATTCTTGCAGAGAACAAGAGCTTTTAATCAATATTACTTACCAGGTCAAGGAGCAACATGACTAAGGATAATATCATCCTTGAAAGACTTGTGAGGAGCAGCATTTCTGGTCTGATGATGCAGATTTTCCTCTGGCAAGGGACTGCAGAGCATTTTTCTGGGCTTGTCTGAACAAGAAATACCAGGCCTTGGTTTTTGGCATTCTGAGCAGCTGGAATCAGTAAGATAAGCCTTCCCAATGGCTTCAGGAAAGCTCTGATACGCTCTCTCACAAGTTGTTCTGGGTGTTGGGGAATGAAGGCATGGAGCTAATAGTGACCGGTCAAGAGTGGTTCTTGGCTTCTTTAGGTAAAGAGCTAATGAGCAGCTGGCTGTCTTTCCTCCAGGTTTTTACCACTACCATTAACACCAGGAGTGTGGAGCATGTGCTGTAGAAAAGGGCAGAAGATGACATGGCTGCCTTAACTAGACAGGAATAGCAGCCATTTTCCACAATGGTGGGCTGCTAGTGCTTGGCATCAGGTTGTTCTGTGCTCTGGTTTCTAAAAGATGGTATCAAAAGGAAGCATTTTTTACAAGCCATTTTATATACAATTCCATCTTTCATCTTGGAACTAAGGGGGAAAAAAAAGCCATTTCTGACTGGAAACGGAGTCTCTGTGTAATTCCAGAGCTCACTTTGGCATCTTGACACTGACCAAGCTTCTGTCTGGACAAGTTGGTACCCTTCCCTATTGCTAAGTTGGCAGAAGAATGCTATGAAAATTACCTGCAAGGAAATAACCTTCTTTCCCCAGCTATGCATTCTCTTTAGTCAGAAGACTCAGTTACACAGATTTTGAGCTCAACATGAGATGGGTACCACCAGGAAAAGGTTCCAAAGCAAGATTTGGAACTATTTTTGTTGCTTGAGCACCACTTATGGCCTCTGAAGTTCAAATCCTGACCATGGTCCTGGCATGCCTACAGATAGAATAACATTTACTTCTCTGTATATCTTAAACATAGCTGCATTTTTCTAGTTGGAGAACAAAAAAACTAGTTGAAGAACAATACCTTTGCAAGGATTATAGGCTGACAGATCATCATAGTAAATAATCTTCAAACAGCAAAAATTAGTTGATAAGTGGTATCACATAATCCAACACGCCTTTCTCTGGGAAGGTCTTTCAGGAAGGAATCTTGTGGCCCCTGATAAGAGAAGGACCATCAGAGAGATAGTTGAGCTGGGTTCCAGGCATGGACAAAATATCACCGAAATCTTGTGTCATCTAGAGGAGTTCCTGACTTTCACGTATGCTGGGCCAATCACCTGCCCGCATTCTTTAGTTCTCCCTTCTGTTTCTATGGAACCTACTCCTCTATGTAAGGTATTCACACAATTTTATTTATCATTTGTGCTCAAACACCACAAATGGCTACTTCATCACGGTTGCTTCCTACTAACTGGATGTTTTTCTTCCATCAGGACATGTTTTGATTTGACAAACACGGGAGAATGTAAGAGTCTACTCCATTATGTTGCTATCTGAAGAAATGGCATGAGGTTTGCAGGGAAAATCAATGGGATTCTGTGCATGTGATTACCCTGTGGTGGAGACATCATGATGATGTTTTATGGGACTGTTCTACATTTACTGCTAAATTGATTCCTGATTTCTGTCCTCTGTCTAGGCCACTGCATGAATCATTATCAGTACATGGGGGAAGTAGTAGAATACAAAACGATCCTATTGCTTCTGCCACTGTGGTTTTGGAAACTTTTTTTTTTATTCTGTCAGCCATTCTTCTCCCTAGAAGAAGGTACTAGACTCTGATTCTAGAACTACAAGTGGTATTGCTGGAAGGTTTAGTGGTGAAAACGATGGATCCTGAAAGGGAAGTAGCCACGTCTTGTTATCTAGGCTGCAACCTGCACTGGGACCTTCTGCTTTTCTGAGCTCCTGCTATTTCTGGTTGTACTCTTTGCCTGTTTCACAGGGGTTGAGCACAAGCTAATCTGGCACAGCTGTATCCCTTACTATGTAGACATTGTCTCGCTGTTAGTACCTCAGCTGTAGCCTTGCATAAAGAAATGTAATGCTTAAATGTGGTTGGAACAGACAGACACAGGGCTGCCTGGCAGCCCTTTGCCATAGTTTTCAAGAGCAGCATGGGGGAGTGCATAAGAAGACCTGAGGTACGTGACCTGGTAAAAGCAGCTTGTACCAGACACCAAACAAGCAGGTAAGAAAAGAGTGCTCTTGTGGGCTGGTAGGAAGACTCGTGAACATAAGGACAAAGTGAGGACGGTGGGAGAGAGGTGGGAACAGATGGGTTGGATAAGTGACTTGGAGTAGGGTTGCAGAAGGCTGTGGAGACACGCAATGGTAAGAGTTAATATAATTTATGGATCCTAGTCTCTGGTGCTCCACTGAAACCGTCTGGGCTCTGGGTTCCAGACAAGTGTGACTGCAGCCATTTGGGGGGGGCTGTTTATGAGTCAGACAAGATGCAATAAAGCAAGGAAAGGGGGCTCAAAAAAATAAATTGAGAGCTGCATAAAGCTTTCTGACATTCACAATGTTTTCATAGCAGTCCTTACTGCCTTTTGGTTCTTTACTGACCTGTGCCCTTCTCTATCTTGTTGTAATTCTCCTGCTAGGTCACAGATACCATAATCCCAGCAGAAGCTAGACTGAGGTTTGCCATAGTATGCACTATTGCCTGAGGACTAATGAAATTTGTATCTGGAAATACGCACTGCTATAGGTGATTTATGATGGAGAAAAACAGATACGCATTGAAGCTTCAACTGTGCTGCTTGAGCCACGTTTTGGCTGAATCCTTTGGTTTGAAGTACAAGGATACTGTGTCTAGTTTAGGAACTAAGTATGGGAGAGTGGGTTGGTCCTGTGGCAGCATCAGGCTTGCTTGCCTCTTCACTTCTGTGGCTCTTTTGCATGTGGGTTTTATTTATTATCTGTAGAAAAGGTTATTTCTCGGTTGCCCAGCCCCACAGGCCTTGTTTCCCTGCTGTGGTGAGGGGGGTCTCCGGGGCCCTTGCAGCCGCCCTGTGACGGTCCAGGCCCCGCAGGACGCCGGTGGTGGGCGCGGGGCCCACAGCCCCCCCATCCCCACAGCCCCCCCCATCCCCACAGCCCCACAGACCCCCACAGCCCCACAGGCCCCCCCCCATCCCCACAGCCCCACAGCTCTGCGGCCGCCACAGGCCCGTGCACAGACACCCACACCGAGCACAGTTTGAGTAATATTATTGCTTTTGGGGACCATCCCCAAGGGCTGACCGGGTCCTGCTGAGAGGGAGAAGGGCAAGCAGGTGGTGAGGTGGCGGGGACAGGTATGGGTGCAACCGTAGGGCATTGGAGGCCTTTGTTTTTAAGTGATGTTTGGCCAGCGTGCTGCCGTGCCAGTGAGAGGTGAGGCGGTGTCATTGGTGTCATAGCCTTGTGTTCCTGAATTAAATCCAGAGTTCTGTCTGGGGTTATTGGTGCCAAAGCTGCTGTCTGAGTTAATGGGATTTAATCATAATTTTTCCATGTACATTTGTAGCTGTTTTTACTACATGCAATGTGTCCTAAATACATAATTATTTAACAGCTTGAAATGCTTCCAAAGGAGCTATTCAGTCTTTTTTGTAAATAATGCACCTTTTAAAACTATATTAATTCTTAATGTCATTTTGAGACTTTTCTTACATTTCCTTAAAAAAAAAAATTACCTCCCCAGTCAGTACTTACCTGAAGAGCTAAAATAGTGCCATTTTCAGTTGTGCTAATTAGCTTTTTATGTGACCAATTACGTATTTGCTCACCTGAGATTTGGAGTGAGAGGGGTGTTTTCCAGCTTCCCTGAAAATCTTAACAATCCTCACAGGAAGAAGTAGCTATAAAAATTTCAAATGCAGGAGGATTGAAGGATGTGGCAAATTTTCCAGTTTTCCTGTTCAGTACATGTACAATACTGAACACTAGTGAGTGGGAATAATCATGGACAAGCTCAAACTTCAGGAGCAGAGTAAGGGAGGTGAACTGTCACTTCCCAGTGTTAATCCCCTCACTGCCTTCATTTTCAGCCTCACTTAATACCTGTCTCTTCTGCAGCTCTCCAAATTTCTTAGAATCCTCTTTGTTCCTCCTGCCTCTTCAAGCAAGAGCAACAGATGTTTCCTGTCTGTTTCTGGAAGGCAGAGAGCTTTGGGGTAGAAATGGTCAAAACTTTGTTCTGTCCTGCTTATGAGTGAGACAGTGTGTGAAAAAACAAACTGAGGACCCTGTTCTTGAATGTTGAACACATAAAAAGGGGGCAGAGTTAACTGGCCTGATGTCACTTCAAGGGATCTTTACATCTGGGAATGTTGAGGTTAAAAAACTGTTTGTTAGTCTTTCTTGTCCAGTCGTGCATAGGTTTCAAAACTTATTCAAGACTGCATTATCCCATCTATATAATCTCATGCAATAAAGCCTATACAATTAGAGAAAATTCTCACTTCTATAAAAATATGTAATTAAGTTTACAAATTCATAAATTATTTATTGCTTACACACAAGTTATATTCTTTTGTTTTGGTAAGTTTTATGACAACAATCATAAAAGGATTGCCACATTAAAGCTCAGTTCAGCGTTATGCCACAAAAAATAAGTCAAGTGAAACACTTTTATTATTTTGAGTAAGGGCCCTAAATTTTCTCCCAATGTTCATGACTTTTGTCATACTTTAGAAGCAGACTAGTTTTGAAACTCAGCACCAAATACTGCAGGAAGATTGTAGATTTCCGAACCAGAGCATGTAAACAGCTGTAAAAGATTACAACAAATTTCTTTAAAAATTAATAGTTATCTAAGTTATTAAAAAATTAACACCAACCCTCCCCCCCACACACTTGGCATGTCAAATATAAACAGTTTGCAATCTGAATGTTTAAAGACTGGCATGTGCATGCAAAATGTGATTTGTTTTTCAAGTGCACTGTTCAGTACATATTAGTGATCCCTGCAATTTAAACTGACATTTCTCTTTGAGTGCATTTTAACCTGTGCTTAATCTGAGGAACACTTGATGTAGCACAACTGGAAAATGCCACAGAGGCCAAAAGTTTTCTACTCTTTTCTCACTTAGTTTCCGTGTTTGACAGCACACTTTTTGATATGTCCATTTAGTGTGTGCAGATGACTCGTGCATAGTAGACGAGTGAAATATGAATTTACAGTCCCAAGACTTCAAAACCAGGCCGAGAAACAGGTACTGGATTTGAGGATTGTCAGGTAATGTGGGGCTTTGTTTTTTATAAACGAGATCTTGTACCTGTTGACATATATCCTTTGTATCTGCAAACTTACTAAGGCAAATATATCATTGCCTGTTAACTTAGATCCCTATTTCTTGAAGCATGAAAGTTTTGTATGTGCTAAGGAAGAAAAATGGAAAGATCCAAGACTAGCTATAAACAAGCACCTGAGCTAGGAGCACATACTTTCCTGATTCTCTTCAGCCAGGTAAGCATAAATACTTGCATGAAGCTGTTAAACTCTTTACTTCTGTGCTCTTCTCTCTCATTCTTTTAATTTCAAGGAGGACTGCGGAAGGCATGTAAATGGCACTCAAGGATTGTGGTGGAATCTTCTCTCCCTGGCTGTTTAGGAGGTGCAGAATTTCATTCAAGGTGTTTATTAATTTGAGACAGCTGCTTCAATGGGTGCATCCGCCACATTCGGATCAGAAGCAGACTGTTTCTGTCAGGCATCTCTCTGTCTTAACATTTTATTTCTCAATCTCCTCCTTGTTATTTATTTCCCCTAACTTTTATCTCTCTGGAGTCTTGCCTTTTCTCTCTCTCTGTTGTAGAAAGTATAAAGAGCATGTTGTTTTAGCCTTTCTGAGCAATTTTTAGTTCTTACACATAAAAAACACTGTACAATGCATTACTGACTTTTGCTAGATTCCTTTTGATAAAATTTCTGCTGTTACTATCCAGAACTTCACCAAATTCTGGAGCAGTTGTCTCTTCCACTTTAAAAGACTTTTGAGCATCGGAATATGACGTGAACGTGTGACCATATTTGAGGATGTCATGGTTCAAAATTTGGGGTTTGCACTACTGAAAAACCAAGTATCATCTGTGAAGAATCAGAATCCATCTCAGGCTAAGCTTGGCTCTCTGAGTATTCAGCTGTATGAAATGGCCATTAATTTCCAAGTTGTGCCCACTTATGAAAAGAGAGATGGCTTTGACTGCTACCAACTTTATGGTTGGAAATCTGCTAAATAAATAAAGCTGCATAGAGGAACAGAGGACTACGGTCTACAAAGGCAGCCCAAAAACGGTGAGCTACTTAGAGCTTAGAGATGTGCTAATTACCATTGCAGAATGGGACTGTTTCTGAAACTATAAAAGCACAATTAGAGGTACGGCAAGCAAATAATAGATTCAGTACTCTTCATGTAAATAGAATATTGCTGAAATGGAGGCTTCTGTATCCACACAGAAGAGAATGAAAAGTCAGGAAAATACAGAAGGATAGCAAAACTATTAATTCAGTTTGAAGGAAATCATACAAGAATCCTAGTCTTCCCTGATAGAAAGAAGGAAAAAAAAGTTTCATGAAAATGTGGTTATTAAGAAAGAGAAAGACGGTACTTTTCTGTGTAATTTTGAATTTCTTATATAATAGGGTTTTTTGGTTTTCTATTTTTTTCATCCTGTCTCTATCTTAGATTCAATTATGTTCCGACTTCCTTATATTCAGTTTGGCCTTGCTGGAAAGAAGTTAAATGGCATGGTCAGCCCACACATCTATTACAGAGATTCACTTAGACTGGAGTAGAGGCAAATAGAAAAAATCTTCCGACTGAACCTTTTTTTAGGACATGACATAATGGACTTTGAAAGAAAAGGTGGAGCTACCCGAAAAATGGTGTTTCTTCCAAGAACACTGATGGAGGGAAATGCTTACATTATGAGAGAAAAAAATGTAGCAGCTTTGGCAGCAAAAAATGGAGAAAAGAGGCTGATAGAAACAAATCGCTAGATGAAATAAAAAAATATTTGGCAAAGAAGCAGAGGAACACAGATTCTGAAAGAACCCTCAAGCAGCTTACTATCCTTAGAGGCCAATTAAACCTGAATCAGTCAGAAAAGACAGAAAGAGCCCTCTGCAGGCTTAATGAAAATTTATATCAGGCAAAATAAAGCCCTGAGATTATTGGCATATAAGGTGTAGAATGCTAAGAGAAACAAGCTAGCTTGACTATTAATGATACCAGGGTGGTATTTACATTTAAAACAAAATATATTTGTAAGGTCTTTGAAGGTTTTCTGTGTCCATCTGTATGTTAACAAAAAAATGAGCTCCAGCTGACAAAATAATGTATGTAATGAAGCAAATATGCCCCCAGGTTCCAGCTGCCCAAATCACCATTTGAATCTATCTGAGTAAGAAAAAAATTAGAAAATATCTTCAGAAAACTGTCAGCTAGCCTGGAGATTGTGTCTTTTAAATACTTCTAAACCTCTTACTTAGCAACTTGTGAAGACTGGTCAGCTTTTGGTAGTTGATACATTGCTTAGTAAGAGCTGGCTAAACCTGGCTAGCATTTAATCTCTGTTAAATGTCATTGTTGTACAGTATATTCGAAGGATATAATCATCAGCATAGACACAGGTTAGAGTAAGGTCACCAGTTACTCAAAAAAATAGACTAAATTATGTCTCTTGCCCTGTGTCCCCGTATCTTGGACCTTCGGCAGCCATTTGAAGGTGTGGCAATTGAAGGCTATTTTACTGGCATACCCCTTTACATGAAAAGAAGTTTAAGTAGGAAATTCATGTTTTCATTTTCCCTATAAGTCTCCCTAAAGAGTCAAATACAAAAAGAAATTGGAGAGATTTGTAACTCAAACTTAAAATCAAGACTTCTCAAATTTCCACTCTTCAGACATGTAATTTTAGCATCTTCAAATAAAGCATCTACCAAGCCCCTTGTGACTGCCATCCGGGCTGTCTTGAAAGCCAGTTGTAGTCTAGGTTGATAGACACTACCGGTGCTCTTCTTTCACAGGGTGCTCGTATCATAGTGAAAAGTTTCAGATGGACTCTGAGTTTAGAAAACTTAAGAGGCAGGATCTAAACCCCCCCCATTACAAAAGGCAAAAGGAAGTAAGGAGTAATTTATATTTGATCTAGAAATAAACATCCAAATGATATTCCATATCTCCTTGTTTAGCTTTCTTAAGGGCAGGGAAAAACCTCTGGATATAGGCTCAGTAAAGAAGATTAGTCCTCATCCACAGGATTTTTTTTTGTTGTTTGCACAGGATTTTCCATATTTGCCTTCAGAATTCAGTTGCAAAATTTTGAAACATTTCTGAACTGATTCCTGCATGCTTTAGGGTAATCCATTTTATTCCTCTTTCTCTACATCAATCTGTTGAAGTACTTCCTATGGATATACAATGCTCTAATTGATTTTCATGCTGTACAGTTTCTCATACCCTTGCAAGTAATATATAATTAAAAAACTGTTTTTAAAGATTGAGAATGTAGATATCTATCACTGCATGCGAGTAAAAAAAGTTAAAATTGGAATGAATTTCGTTGCTTTGTTTCTCTGTAGTAAAAACTGTTATTCCAGTCCTTTTTGCTTTATTGATTGATAAGGACTCTCAACTACATGAGAGTTCAGATGTAGGTCCAGGTGCACTTTAGCCTCCTGTTAGGACGTTTGATGATCACCAAAACCTTGTTGTTCCTAATAGCTGAGGCTGTTTCTCAAAACGTCTGAAGTCCTTATAGAGAGCACTGAATCAGCTCTCTCCTTTTAACAGCGGGCTTGCCTCATGTAAACACCTCCAATAAGGTGCAAGTCAATGTTATCCCTCATGGATATTTCCACCACAGGCCCAAGTGCTTCTTTCCACGTGCAAGCATTTGAGAGTGCAGTGGTCCTGCAATGAGGTGTATCAGCTAATGACTTTGTGACGTGTCCTGTCCCTAAACCGACACAACACACAGACTATGAACTGACTCTTCGTATGTGAACAGCTGGAGCACAGGGCGGGTTTAAATGCGTGCTACTGTGTTATCCTGGCATCTGTACAGTCCTTGTAGACCTCTGACTGCTGAGAGGTTTCTTTCAGAAGTGTGAGTATTTTGCCCACGTCATCCCCCAGATTCACGTTTTAGAACCTAAATTATGTCCCTGCCTTTGACTTACTGACAGATTCTACTTAAAATGAGACAGTTAAAATGGCTGGCCACACACAGTACTTGAGGATGTGAAAATACATTTTGAAAAGCAGCAAAGTAAAGCAACCTTCTTGAAGAATTAATGGCAGCAAGAACTTATTTAACCTTCCCCTAATAGGAGGGAACCACAGATGGAGTTGAAGAACAAGTTCTCATTCTTGATACTGTACCTGATTATGACAAGAAGACACGTATGAAATTCTCATAATACTTTTTTGTTTAGTTTAGTGAAATCAAAATAAGGCTTTCTTTTGTCTTTATAAAGAAACGGTAGGGTTTTTTCCATGACTTTTTTCTCATGATGACCAGTAACACACGGTAACAGTACTAAGGCTGCATCTGTTTTTTATACATTTACAAAAGCAGCAATTTTCCTATAGAACTAGAATAAGGAAATTTATAACCATATATTTAATATATGAAAAGTATGGATAGAGTGTGTATATATATAAAACTTGGGTGGCAAGGAATAATTTTGTTCCTGAGATATAAATTCGAAAGGGAAATGCTTAAGGCCTGTTTATCATTTGTTTTTATGTTCTCATTAGAATTAAAATACCAAGTGATTGCAAAATATTCAGATCCAGAAGAGATCATTATTTTTATCTTATTCGCCCCTTCAGAATTCCCATGCTTGAATTCAAAGGAAGAAGATCCCAGTTTGGGGCTTATTTATTTGTTTGTTTTACTCTGCAATCTAAACAGTTCACCTTTCCTCTTAGGCCTCATCAGAGTTGCATAAAGACCATGACATGAAATTCCTTTGGAAAAACAAAGACGCAGAGGAAGACAGTGAGTATTTAGCAAGGGGAAGCAAGGGTTAAGGCCTGGGGCCGCAGAACAGCTGGAATATGTTAGTTTTACAGGAAGGCAGCCTGGAGAGGGAGCGTGAACTGCCAGCAGGTGGCTGGGAATGGCTGGATAGCTCAGTGGTGGGACTGGAAGAGAGCTCTGCCTCTTACTCTGATGACTCGGCCAATTTCAGCCTGTTTTTCTTTGTGACAGGGGACTTTTGTCAAAGCCCATTACAGTGAATTTAGCATTTCCTTTAAATATAATAGGTTCTGGATCTAACCCTGCTTGTTTTGACAGTTTTTGTTTGCTCTGTCTCTTAAAGCTTTACCTTATTCTTTCTCAGTTGAAGAAAAAAGAGCTGGTTGATTGTTAGACAGCCTTCAAAGAGTGAGACACTGATGTGTCCCTTGGAGAAACTGCCTCCAAGTCAAGCAGACACTGTTTTGTTAAGAGAAGCTGCAGTAGACAAGTGTGGGAAGAAAGGTCTGCTGGGGGTTCCCTCCCCTCTGCAGCAAGGAAAGTTATGCTGACAGAGACAGCTGCTCTTACCACACTGATGCTTTGCTGTGGTTTTCAGCACCGGTCCATGTCCTCCAGAAGTCCCAGTCATAAAATGGGCTCTGCTGTGGGTGGCACTGTGCAAACACAAGAAGCTGGCCCTGCTCCAAAGACCTTGCAGTGTGGGTGTAACCAGGAAGCAGAAGGCCCAATGGAAGTGCAGGTCTGGGAGCATAGCACAGCAGTTTTCTCAGCATTTAACTGACACAGTGGTTAAAAAAAACCAAACCAAACCAAAACAAAAAAAACCCAAACAAAAAAACAAAGAAAGTTTGAAGGAAGGATTTGAAGATAATATGAGCCTGCACAGTTATTTCTGAAAATCTCCTCCCAAGCACTATAGATAAGATATATATGTTGCTATTTGACCCTCCAACAGGATGGCATTTGGCAGGATTTGAAGAAACCAAGACGGTAAGAGCTTGGAGAGGACTTTTATCTATATGGATGGTTGGGAAAAACCTTACCTCATGCACTAAGCAGCAAGGTTCTGTAATTATTGTATATAGCTATTAGGAGAGGACCTATAGAGAAGTCTAAGTTGAAGATATCTGAATTATGTGTTTGAAGGATTGGCAGGATGGCAGTATTATGACAGGAGACCTTGTGCAAGGTTAAATTGGAGACAGAGAAGGGTGAGGATAGTAACAGCTCTGTTTCAGCCACAATGATCTTCAGCTTCAGTGACCCAGAGAGAGCTGTCAGAAAAAGGATGAGAATGCATGTACTGAAAGCTGCAGGTGTTAGGGAACTGAAGTATTTTGTGTTGGCATGTGTATACTATATTTGAATTCAATAGAGGTAATTTCTGGGGGTGAGGGAAACACTAACCAAAGACAGAGTCCCAAAGAAGTTGCAGTGTAAATATAAGATTAGAGAGTTCAGATGCAGACAGAGGAACACAAGGAAAGAAAACACCTGACAGAAAGCTGGCAAACTGGAGGGCATAATCACAGGAATTTATCCATGGAGTCCCTGCAGAGGCAGGCAGATGTTAGAAATAAAAGAAAATGTTAAATCCCAGTCAAGAAAGACCAGTGCATCAAGAACACTGTTGCTGACTGTTGAGGTCAACTCAGTAAGTCAGGGGATGGTGTACCTCAGAAAGAATTCAGACAGAAGAGATGGAAACAACTTTAGGAAGTACATACCAGCGTCATACAAGGGTGAACATACTGAGGGTTGGTGGTGGTTAGGAAAATGTTCTACAGAGAATTTAAGAAGGCTTTTTACAGACAAAATATTTTAACATTTGAAGGAACAAACTGCAGCCGGAAATCCAATTCCCTCATCAATGAAGTACTCATCACTAATGTAGTCTTCTGTATATCGTTACATGGCTACACCCTTGCTGGTACATTTTGTAGTGCCTTTGTTACTTTCCCAGAGTAGTATGCAAAATGTTCAGATTTTTGCCAAGACTCAGCATTTATTAATCTGGGTGTTTTGCTCATAATAAATCCACTTTTCCAGCTTTATATTCTTATCAGCGGACAAAAGAGATTACTTCTGGGAATTTACAGAGGTGTTAAATAGAAAATATGGTTGAGAATTGATAGTTGTTTTCATTACAACTAGCCAAAATTTTTGGTCCAAGATACATTCAATTGAAACAATAGCACTGTACTCCAATGAACTGTACTAATCCAGTAGAGGCATTGGCTATCTTATATTTTAAGGAAATATTCAGTACAGATTGCTTTCTAAGAGAAAAACCCAGTGACCTATTACAAAATAATTTTGGAAAATGCAAAATGATAATCTACTTGGCACTTCTGATCAGGCAAACTACTGCTTTAAACTCATGTATGGATAATGAAGTGGCAGTCTGCATAGGAGCTTTCGTGACAGTAAGATAATAAATACTGACATGGATAAATTGTCATGAGTTGAACAAAAAAATCCCTGTCAAATTATCATTTTGATGAGGATGGTGCATTTGATTATAATGAAAACAAATGTGCTGGTGGCTCCTTGCAGCAGTAATTTTGCTGTCCAAGATGACAGAGTTAGTTCTGAGAAACTTTTTAATTGTTTTATCCACATAATGGCATACTGATCACTTTTATGTCACTGGGC
The DNA here is from genome assembly GCA_013398855.1 of Mohoua ochrocephala. Lineage (NCBI taxonomy): Eukaryota > Metazoa > Chordata > Aves > Passeriformes > Acanthizidae > Mohoua > Mohoua ochrocephala. The sequence goes on along the minus strand of VZTA01016007.1, from coordinate 43,003 downwards.
AAGGAAATAATCTTGACAACAAAAGCTAGATTTCATACCAGAGGTACCACTTTTATATTTAATTCTTTATTTGTGGCAGCACAAATGAAAATAGTTGTATAGCATGATGACTGGCACAGTGGGATCCATATTGTCCATGTATTTGCACTGGATGGGAGCAGATACAGAGAGTACGTACAGTTACGTGGCATGTGTTTAATACAAAAATGTTTGCAGGAGCCCTGATAGTGTGGCTATCGAAAATGTTTTGCTTGAACCGCTCAGAGGGTCTGCAAATGATAACTGGTTTCACTGTAGCTCACCAGGATTGCCCCCAGGGTCTCAGCAGGTGCTTGTTGCATTCTTCACTGCCACCTATCTCCCTGACCACTCTGGATGCAGTTGTAGTAGTCAGAGTTTCATTCCCAAATTTATCAACCTTCCACAGTTATTCAAGTGGGGAATAAAAGTGGCTGGATGATGGAACCACATCAACATTTTGTGTGTTGTTTGCAACAGAAGCAGATCTGCTCAAATCTTTGTTTAATAGCTTGATTAGATCTGGTTAAATCTTTTCTTTAGGGGTTGCACTGGGCATCCCTAAGTTCAGTGCACGAAACATGAAAGCAGATGGTGTCTGTCTTGAGTTTTTGTGAGCAGCACTACATCAAATAAAGAGCAGTGACTTGAAGGGCGTAGCCTATTGATCGTGCACCTGAACTAAATCTGGCGTGTTTTTATCAAAGTTATAAACTTGAAACTTGCAGGTGGTCATACAGTTCATAAAAATTATAAGAATCAAATTACCCTGGTTTCAAAAACTAATGCTAAAAATTAAGGTGTAGCTAAGTGGCATGGTTTTTTTATACACTGCATACTATTTGGAAAACACATGAATATATTTATATGTATAGAGAAAAATGTACTGTTTGATACCTTATTTCACCGAATATTTTGGATCATTTTCTCAAAATCACAGATGATTATATTTATTTGGTTGGTTTTTTGTTTATATTTATATTTAATTTAGAAAAATATGTTCTGCTTCTGCTATATCTTTGTTTGGTTTTAGTAATATCAGAAGACGAAGGGACTGACCAATTTCTTTGTCTTTTAGCATGTTACATTGCTACAGAAACTTTTCAACACTGAACATTTCACTGATTCCCTTTTCTCTGCCATCTGTCTGATCTGGTCTCTTTCCAAATAATACTGCCTTCCCGGTGGATATGATTGTCCTGGTACAAGAGTTTTCAGTCAGGGTAAGGAAAATTCACATTATGTTCCGTTGCTTCTTTGATACTGCATATAAATATTGAATGGCCATATACACTTAGAGTTCGTAGATCCTAAGATGCACACTAAAAATACCTGTTTGCCACGAACTCTGAGTTGTGCTCTGTTTTGTTGAAAACCTGACACTGTCTGTTAAAAATATTTGGTTTTCTGTCATTATGTTCTGTGTAAGTTTGCTTATTTTGACAATTACTTTATTACCGTACCTGAAGAATGGATGTTTTGAAGTCTCCTTGTCTGGTTAAAAAATGTAAAGTTCCAGATTATACACAGCATTGTAGACATGTTAATTCAGCATTTTGGAAATGGTTGTCTTATTTTAGAAGTTCAACATGAAATGTCTTAGAAAAGATAGTGTATTTTAGAAGTTGAGCACTTAGGCACGTGCCATTTAATGGACTGTCAAGTTGGGCACAAAGTCACAAATCTCTTCTTGACCAATATCCTAAGAAGTCTAGATTTATTTCAATTATATATTGTGGTCATATATTCCTTTAGCTATTACATCATATCCAAGGACATCAACAGAGAAATTGCATCTCACACATCTAAGAAAATGCAATGCATCATTAAAAATGCATATGAGAAAGCACTGTATTTTTATGTGCACGAGTGCATTAACTGTTGAAAAGGTGAAGAGGTCTCATTTCACCTTCTTCCTTTATGCTAGAATCACTTTCATGCTAGTAATTAAATAGTGCGTTTTATAGTGAGAAATTGTAATAAAAACCTACCAGATACTGACAACTTCTTTTAGGAGGAGCATATTATGTTATGTTCTGAACCATGCAGATCATCTCTGAACAGTGTTAGAATTTCTTGTCGAACAATTAACTCTGGGTATCCCCGAATACATCTCACAAGTTTCACTATTTCTTTAAGAGAGAACTGTCTTAGGTTACCTGTAGTCCTGGTTTCAAGAAGTGATTTTCATCCATTCAACTGAAAGAGTGAACCTTTGGCTTTCAGGATCTATCGCTGTGTCAGTCGCTTCCAGCTCTTGACTAGGATCTTGAAACAACTGTCTGCTCAGGCAGCGAGCTCCAGGGTTAACACTGAACCCTGCGCGTGCTGGGACGAGGCGTTGGGAGTTCAGTCAATGGTTTGAGAATACACGTGGAGGGTGACTGAAAGGTGTCGGCACTCTTAAGTCTCCCCTAGGCCATAACTTGAAGACTTGCATGTCATTTATACAAAGGCCCTTTCCCAGCGCCCCGGCAGTACAAATGTTGCATTCCCTTAGCCTGTTCTGAACTGCAAGTGTGGGAGTAGTGAATGGAAGCATGTCTTCATCTTCTGACCTGTGCTAATACACGGAAAGAATGATTGGTAACTGGCAAAAGGAGAGTCAGAGTGGCTGAAATCAAGGCAGCCAAGGACAGCAATTTCACTCCAAAGGCACATAAAATCGGTAAAACTGGCATGTTAAAAAGCTTCCTACTGAGTCTCTACCTCGATAATTTAAAAAGTCTCCCAGGAGAAACAGAAAACATTAATTTTCTGGGTTTCATCCGGCATTTCAGAAAGTGTATTTTCTACCCCAGTGTAAGTTCCTATAACGAGAAAGCTCTTTCTCATCTTTTGGGGGTAAATGAGTTCAGTACATAAAGCAATTGTTTTTTGGTTTATTTATAAGTTTATAATTTTTCTAGTGTTGCTGTGAGTTTTTATTTGAAAGATTTAAATTTTCTCCCAGTGATCAGCATTCAATGCAGCTGTCTGGAATTGTATCTGGATTCCATTTTGTGCAATTATGATATTGGTTTACCATATTTTCTTTACTAAGCAGACACTCAGCACCTAACTCATAGTGCAGGGTGTAGCTTTACAGCCAGATGATAGTTGTTACTCTGGTAAGCTATTTGAAAAAAAAACAACAAACCCACCAGACTCTAACTTGCATGAAAATGAACATATTCTCATGTAAATTCCTGAGGAGGAAACTGGCAGATTAACAAGTATGAAAACAGGGAGTCTGCTCTCTTCACCAAAGTTTGCCCAAAGGCTGGGAAGCAGCTGAATTACTGGATAATATTAATATCTCGTTTTTACTGTGAAATAGCTGTACTCTGCCAGATCTTTTTCCTGTGGGGGAAAAAAACCCCAGAAAACAACAATAAACACACTGACCCCACCCCAAACTTAGCATGTCATATATGTTAGATATAAATAGATTGTGATTGTTTTCAAACTTCAGCTAGCAACTTTGCCGTCAATTCTTGTGAGATGAGAATCAGGCCTTGTATTTAATGAAAGATTCACTGTTATTTAATTACATGAATGTAGTCAGAAAACTGTCTTTCTGACAAGAACATGGAAATAGGGTTGTGATGTTAAGTACATTGTTTTGTTGCAAGTAGTGTTTTTTGGATTAACACTGTTGACCCTGACCCCTGGTTTTGTAGACTCAGTTGCTAAAAATAGGCTTATGCATGGAATTTATTTTAAAATGGTTTGGGTTTTTTTTTTTTTTTTTTTTTTTTTTTAAGAGATAGAGATGTTTGGAGAGGGCAAAATCTGGATCACAGTACTTGTAACAAATGAAAAATGTTTACTAACGCTTGTTGCTTTTGTAGACTTTTAATTTCCAAATTAATCCGAGAGCTGATTAGTCTGTAGCATTGGGTTTATCTTATTGTTCTATTGTTCCTGGCAGTGTTTAGACCATCATCACTCCAAATGCCAATTGGAAGGAGGACAATTACTGCCAGTGATTGCCATCTTCCTGCCTCTGCAAACCTGGGTGAGTATGCTTGCTCAATGAAGAGCCTATGTGTGAGGAACTACCCTTTGCATTAGAGTGTTCTAGTGGAGATGTGCTGCATGGCAGCTCTAATAATAGCCTCAGAACTGTTGTCTGCATGGTCTTGTCTCCCTGTTCTTCTTCTTCCCATGCCAGCATCACCGGTGTTGGAGCTCCCTAGAGCTGCAGCATGACCCACATTGCCTCTGCCTCTTGTGTTCGTTGTTGCCCCTCCATGGCAGAGCTGTTAATCAGTCTGAGGTGCCTCAGCAAAGCTGGCATATGTCCTAAAATCTGGCCATATGACTGAGCCCATGCTAAATAATGTAACTTTCCATATGAATGGCCCCTTCAAAGCCAGTCGGACCACTCAGAGAGGCTGAAGCTCGGCATGTGGGTCAGCGTTTTTAGTATATGTCTTCCTCTTTTGGAAATGGCTATGTGGATATGTATTTTCAAATGGTGTGAAAGGGAAGCCCCTCCCACATCTAGAGCCAGCCACAAAAATATTCTGGATAGCAAAGACAGCAGAACATGTCAGTCATGCTATCCTTGCACTACTCAGACATCTGTGAAAATTTCATGCTTCTGTGAGCAGATTCTCCAAAGGGCTGAATTTGGCTGTATGTCTTTGAGCACATAGTTCCATTTTCCCTGCTGTGCCTGTCTGTTGTATGTTTTTAATTGTCCTTGGTATTTGGGGAAAAAAAAAACCCCAAACAACAACCACAAATTAAATAAAATGTATAAATAACAGGAGAGGGCAGGCTTAAACTGGCAAAAAGCAAGAACAACAGACTCGCTGTAAGCCTGGAAATTCTGTATCCAACTCCTAGTGTGTGCAGGAAATGCAGCACATATGGCACGTGGAATCACCTGGAGCTAGGCCTCTCTGTTGCACCTTGGCATAGGAGAGCAGGAACAAAGCAGAGATGCAGACTGTAACCCTTAGTGGCCTGGTGTCTGGTAAGGATCAGCTTAAGCCTGTTCTTGTCCTTGGCTTCCCGTTCACAAATATGAGATGTTAAAAATAGAGTCATTACTGAATGATCCTTTTTGTACTTAAATGTGGATATCAGTGCTTTTTTGTTGATTAGAAACTTTCAATATCATTCTTTCTAGTGTGTAGGAAATACATATGAATGTAATTGTACCCTTTCTTATAGAAAAGATGAATTTTATTGTAATGGCACTTCATTTATGATGCTCCTTGCAAAAGCTGTTTCTGATATTATGCTTTTAAGTGAGCTTCTCAGTGTTCCTTACAATCATTAATGAATCAGACGTTAGATAAAGACAGTGTAGGTATGGCAGCATATCATTATACAGGGGAGTAGAGTGAAGCATGAGGATGTAAATATTTACTACATCTTGCACGATGTTGAGGAAAAGATAGCTCGAAGGGTAGGATGATGTTTTTTACTGCTGTTCATAGTGTACTCATCATAAAAAGAACCCTTAAAAATCTCAAAGCTTTCCTAACTTTTGCTCAATATTGGCAAAGGATTTTGTCTGGAAAGAAATAAAAGAAAATTCAAAGAAAAACCTCAGACCATCTGATATTGAGTATTTGCTCTGTTTTTTATAAATTTTTATTTTCTTAAAAAGGTTTCTTCTTTTTTTTTTTTGGTTTTTGTTTGGTTTTTGTTTGGTTAGTTTGGGTTTGGGGTAATTTCTTTGGTATTTTTTGGCATTTTTCATTAATTTGGAAAAAGAAGGAGGATAAAAATCTTCAGAATGATAGAAAATACTTGCAGATTGATGCCAATCCGTGGGGTTTTATTCATGCAAGAGATTCTCCTCAAACCCTGAAAAGCTGCTACTTCTGCCTCCCTTTCTGCTCCAGAAATTTGTTTCCTTTGTTCAGCTTACTCTACCACGATCATCTTGATACCACTAAGTATGTGCCCTGTTATACTAATGCACATGCATCTCTGCTCAGTTTGGCTGTCAAAACTTAAATGTTTTTCTGTATTTCATGCATTTCTAGAACAAAATGGGTATTAATTTTCATGCATCAAGCACTGAAAAGCAAAACAATTGTTACTCTTTTAAAAAATTTTTTTTGCAGGGGCATCGTCACTATCACAGGCTGATATTGTACAGTTACATGATTAACTGGAATCTTATGTTTAGAAATAGAGAAGTGCCAAGATTTCAAACTTGTGAGTATAATTGTATGTATTTTTAGAAATTGAAATGAGCTTATGCAGAGATTTTCAAAATAGACCTAGAAGAAGGAACAGAAAATGTCCAGCAAAGTGTATGCATTCGGAAGTTTTAAGAACATTTTTTATATTTAAAGGACAATAAATACTTGGAACCCTAGAAAAGGGTGCAGCTGTTACCCAGTGGAAATTTTCTTCTGCAGTAGTATTTTCTGTTTAATAAAATCTCTGAAATGCTGCCGTGTACTGGGGTAATCACTTTAATATTTAAGCTGTATACACAATTAAATACAATTTTATGTCTTATATTTTTTAAAAAGTAGTGGACTTAGGAACATGGTGTAGTGTACGATGCATTAATTGTCAGAATAAACAATGCATATGTTCACTTGAGACAAGGAAAGCCAGAATGTTCTGGCCGTATAATTAGCAGTTATTGGGGAGAAGGACTCTGCTTTTCAGAATGGTTTGTTTGCAGTAGTTGAAATTTGATTAATCAAAATGATCCCATTATTATATTGTGGCTGTTTCAAAAAAGTGGCTCTAGTACAGTGGATTTGGTTTCCAAGTTGCTTGGAAAGAACATTTAACTGTAAGCTCACGAATCAAGCTGTCTCTCCCTGTGCAGACTGATTTTAACAGCCACAGGTTCTGAGCTCTGGACACAATGCTTCAGACCAAAACCTCTACAGCTGTTTTAGTCCTTTTTTACCTCAGCTCATATGTGCTGTGACAATATAAGTTTTTTGGATCAAAGCTGAATTGCATTTGACTGCCCTGAAGCAGAGAGCAGAAGAACTTGTATCTTGAAATTAAACACAGTTGGATTTTCAGTGAAGGTGTTTCAGCGAAAACTTAAATTCTTGAGTCTGACCCTAACTGTTGTAGTCTCACTTTCGTGTCTGCACTGAGTTTGTGACCTGGTGCCAAGTAATCCTCTCTTCAGGATAAAGTCACTACCCTGTCAGGTTTGCATTCTATAGCATTCACCTTTTTTGCTTTTTGTATTTATTACAATTAGATTTACATTTCATAAATGTGTTGGGGGTTGCCTGAATTAGGAAAATGAGTTTTGATAGCTTAATGGAAGAAAAGGAATTGGAGAACAACTGATTTCTTGAAATTTCCCGCCTGAAATCCCAGGGATGGGGGGGGTGGGGGGAAATTCTGGGAGATGGCACTCTGAGGGGGACAAACGGGACAAATGTGTGACTTCAAATACCGTCAAATTCCTGACTGAGTGCTCTAGTTTTTATA
>VZTA01016007.1:23551-35497 GCA_013398855.1 Mohoua ochrocephala | reverse complement strand
GTAAAAGTGTTTTAGCTGGCCAAAACTGTTTTCTAAGTGGGCAGTGACTTCTTGGTTGTCTCAATCTGCATTTTTTAGAACACTTGTTTCTTGGGTAAAAAACCCAGAAATATTTTTCAGTGTTAGTGACACATGAATGAAGCCACTGATTGTCACTGAAGGCACTTTTGCTGAAATAGACAAAATTAAACATTTTATTGGTGAAAGAGGATAGAAGCAGCTTTGATGTCTCAAACTGTTTTGCTGTTCCCTGAAGTTTTTCACATTAGCTACTCATCTCAGCTGGAGAAAATAGCACTTGGGAGTCAGAGAGCAAAAGTGTTCGGTGAAGAAGTTTATTCATGAGGAAAGAGTTTCATTGGTGTTGGAAGGCAAACACAGAAAAGTAAACACAGCCCACTGGATTACAACAGGTTAGTAAATACAAATGCTGTAACATTCCCATAGAGCTCTCTCTGTAACTGTTATATGCAATGTATTGTGCTGTTTTATCACATTTTTCTAACTTATATGCCTTTTTTCATTTTTAGTGTGCTTCACTTACAAAAGTTGTTTGAAGTTAGTGAATAATAACACTGAGAGACATCAGAGTTTCAGAAAAATGTGGAAAAGAGGTGTTAAAATTTAGATGAATCAGTCATTATTAAGGTGTTTTGGGATCTGCTGGTTTGGCTTCTAATGTGCATTCAGAACACCATCTTGTGGCCTAAGTTTCCTGTAATGTGTTGCAGTTGTGAACCATTTTCGTGCCTCTCACAACAGTGCTGAGAATTGAGACACCTCCAACTCCCATGAACGTTGTGGCAAAGCTCCCACTGAGCTTTATAGGAGGGAGAGGAAGGGTCATTAGTAGCTTTTGTGAAGTGCAATGAGGTACTGATGAAATGATCTGTATCCATCTGAATTGCTTTTGTTCATTACACATGGAGCAATCCCTAAGCAGAGGAGAGAGAATATAAATGAAGTATTTATTTAACACCTAGGTGTTAAATTTTAGGTAGCATATTGTAAGTAAAAAACTGGTCTTTTGCTAGGGCATTGACATAATACCTTTTGTTCATTTCAGCTTGTCTTTTTAAACTTTCTGTTGTTTCTTTTTATTCAAAATTGTTTTATGCAAAAATTGTTTAAAAATTGTTTTTATGCAAAATTGTTAAATTGTAAACACCTCCCTATTGACAAGATACACTTATGTCGGTAGTAAAAGAAGTCTTGGCATGAAAGGCTAAACTAACGTGGACCAGCATTTCTGAACTATTCTAGATATCTCTTTTCTGACCATTCACAGCTATGGGCCAGCAGATAAATTCTAATCAGTCATAGACAGCAACTTAGTTCTTTTGCAGAGAAGTTGAGATGAGGGGAATGTGTTTTGCCACATACTCTCACCATCTTTGATGCATTTCTTTGTAAGTCTCTTGTTTGAGAGTTCCATAAGATGGAGAAAACCAGAATTTTTCCTCAAAGAAGAGGATAGTGCAGTTTTCTAGCCTTGCCCTACTTGTCAAATTTCTTGTGACTATCTCTGTATAAGATGATATACAAGGACAAATGAAGGAGGTGAGGTAAAAGATTTATAACTGAAATAATGCCAGCACACTTACTTCACCTATACCAGACTCTGTCATGCATTAATAACTTGGCCTTACCTTCTTGTAAGAAATAGATCCAGATTTTTCTGTTCTTACAATTTACTCGTAGGACTGATAGGTTGATTGGGAGGCCAGTCAAGCTAAGATATATAGATATAGGAATAGATATATATGTACAATGTTTTTATACATGATGAGAAATACAGTGCTTATTTTTGCTTTTACTGAAACATGAAAAGAAATATTTTTTATTTATTTATATTTCCTTTTAGCAACAGGATCTTTATTTGATTTTCTCAGTATAGTTAGCTCGTATGTGACACTTCAGGCACTCCTGTACTATCCCTGCATCTTTTTATTCTAGCGAGAAAAATACTTGTTTTAGCAAGGCTCCTTTCAATGCTTGATCATATGTGAATTGAAAGAACAACCTACATCCTATTTCTATTCCTTTTATTCTGTAGGTTTTTGCCTATGAAACTTGCAGTAATTCCTATGAAGCTGTCACAATCTGTTCTATCAAAATTACTTACAGATCCTGTTGTTCAGGGATCGTTGAGATGATAGATTGCTATGGTCTCTCTTGTTAATGTGTGCTTAGGGAGTCCTTCATTTACACAATAGACTTATTCAATTTTTGGTGAAATGTGATTATTACTCTTGCACAGAAGACACATGCTCTATCTAGATATGGCTTGCTTATTGTTTAAAGAAACTATAAAAATAGGATGTCCCTCCACAAAACTCTGCTTTTAACCTTATGAACTAATTGCCTTTACCTTGCCATTTGAAGGACTGACACTTTCCTGTACTACTGGACTATACCACTGGACTGTTAGTGACAGCTGGCAAGAAGTCCAGCTGCAACAGAGGCAGATTGAAGCATGACTGATGGCTCAGGGTGACTGGAAATCATGGAAAATTCACTGAGGAGTGTATTCCTGTCTCCATCAGCTCAGCTATGTGGCAGAAGTATGGTTAGAACAGTCCAGTACAGGTTGTGGAGATCTGCATGACACGACTTTAATATTTGAAGATATCAGGTAGCTTGAACAACTGTAGTCTAAATCTAACTGATTTTATCCATAGCATTTTTATTCAGCCCTTTTTAATGAGAATGGTGTTGACTTTTAAAACTTTTTCTGACTGAAATGCTCCATTGATGTTATTGTCTTGGTTATAATGCCATTTCTTGGTAAGTCATCTGTGCTGTAACTGAGTAGTGGTGGGCTGAGGATCTAAAACTGAGGCAGGAAAATAGAGAAAAAAGTTCTAAGTATAATCCTGTCAGTGTTTGTCTCTGTCTCGTTTCCTCTAATGGGACTGTCACAGAAGTAGGCTAAGCCCACTTATGTAGGATCTCATAAGGTTGAGCCCTCTGCTTGAGTCAGGAGCCTCCTAGACCATGAGCATGAGGGAGAACATGAACTGAGGAACGCGGGGAGATCCTGGGAGCTGCCTGTTTCATAAGATCAACAGCTGTAGCAGCAGAGCTTTTGTAGTCTCAGTTGTACTTTCAGCTTTGACTGGGCATGAGAAACCACATACCTTAGAGAAAGAAACTAAATAAATGGATTGAATCATTCAATTTTAGGGGATTTATCCACCCTATCTTGTAATTTTTACTTACATGAATAATTTTTGTTTACACATTCTTAATTTGAATGGGATTGCTTGCGTTAATGATAATGTGAGTAGCAGGTACAGGATTAGTTCCTGTATGTGTCAGTGGTGTCAAAAGCAATAGAATATACAATAATTTGGTTACATTTTCAATTATAATCTGAAATTAAAGAGCTTTATTTTGGAGCTGTTGCTCTGAATAGCAAGTATTGATATTTGTAATTGAATTCTGAGATAGAACTTTCCATACATTTGTAATGCAGAAAGCTCTCTCATCATGTGAGATTCACTTGGCAGATGAATGGTCACCACTTAGTAACAGTATTAAATCCTGCATTTCAAGAGTCAAAAGGACTGGAATCTGCTTCTAAGGTAAAATATTTAATCTATTTCATATCTCAAAATTCTATAGTGTGAAATTACTAGGTTGAGAAACATTTTGATAAATATTTGAGTACGTGCTGTGATTAATTTGTATTAGAATTGTACTTTGAACTAGTGTAATTCATGTTGGTAGGACACCTGATGAGGCAGGCCTTGATCCTGAAAAAGGCTCCAGGCAAACCTCCAATGAAAACTTAGCTGCCTTGAGCAATTTTCAGGACTCAGAGGTAAAATTTGATATGGTGTGAATGGGTAGCAGAATGAAAATGAATCATGCTGCAGCTAGCCTGTTTTTCACAGCTACGGGTTTGGGGGTTTTGCTCTCTCTCTTTTTTTTCTTTCTTTTCTTTTTTTTTCTTTTTTAATTTTGTACTTGCACAGCTTGATTTTTAAAGATTTATTTCAATTTGGTTCATGTGCAGCTTTTAGTCTTCATGTAATTGAAAAAATGTTGGGAAATGAATAATTTTGGCAAATATATCTTTTTTCAATGTCCAAGACTTTTATTGCTGGATAAATGCTATCAACTTTTGTATAAAACTTTCTTTCACGTGGAACAAAAGTCTCCTCAGTAAAAAAAAAGTGGGAAAAGAAATGTGAAAAATACGGACAAATGGGATTTACCTCCTTAGCCTCAACTAAAATCAATGCTAACGTGTTTACAACACAAGCTTTCAGCAGTTTGAGGACCAGATAGATGTGGATCGTACCAGTCACTGTGGCTGCAAGTCAGTTGGTGTGCAGGGACCTACGGTGACCCTGACTCCAATCACAGCTTATTTGACAAAGAAGCAGCAGTAGACAGTAAATGTAATCCTGTTGTTTGCTCACAGTAAGTGATACTGCAGGTACTACCTCTCTGAAACACAAGATGCAAAAAGGTTTTTGCTTTAAGGTACTCTGGCCATTTTGGAATCTGAAGTATCTTTTCCATGGCCAGCTTCCTTACTCGTCTGCGAAGGTGACTCAGGACTCTGCCAACACCTTGATCACTGGAAATGTTCAGGACCACAGCAGTAGTTGGTTGCCAGTATATTTGTGATATAAAATACTTCTATTATTTTTTCCCTTGAAATTGCATAAAGGATAATAATAGTTTGGCCTTGACTAAGGACTCAGTGGTCTGACTTACAGTAGGTATTTCTAATGTTCAGGTTTATGTTTCATAAACTGCTGGATTTACTTTAAAAACAAATATAACAAACAGCAAAAACCTGCTGTCTTCAATTGTACCAGAGATTGTAGCTATGTGAGAATTGGCTTGATGTCTGGAATGAAAAATGGGTACACAAATACCCAGGTTTGGAGAAACTGCCTTTAGAGATCCATGAAGAAGGAGGAAAAAAGGGACATACTTTTTGGATGACCAAAGAGTAACAACAGATTTTAGTCCTGTTGAAAAGAACACAAGATTAAGATACAGATGAAGGGGTTGTGAATCTAAAAGCTCACCTGTTTTTCTTAGTTATATCAGATGGCCTATCAGAATATGTTACTTTTTCAGACAAAGCTTCCTTGTCTTGTAGCTGTAGACACCCTGGCTACTACTCAAGACACAGAAACACTGTGAAAGAAAAAGGAAATAATATATGAAATATTACAGAAATAGTTTGACATTCTTGTAAAAATAGGTGTTTCTGCTGAATGAACAATTAGCAGTCTGGTAGAGTTACATAATTGTCTTAGCATCATTAATAGCTTGAGTTAGAAGAGAGGATTTAGGAAATTGAAGTTGATATGTCCAAATACTGAAATGAAGAACAAGATTTGCATATTTTTGATCATAGACTCATTCATTATTCAAGTCGCGTTTTTTCATCTGCAGTAGACGAGAGAAGACCACCATAGACTGCAATGATAAAAGCAAGGGCAGAATCTGACGGTGACTCAGGGGAAAATGACTAATCTTTCCTAATTTGTTCTGAATCTTGACATGTAGACCTCAAATACTCTAATTTATGTGAAAATGTCTTCTTTGGTCCCTCAGCTATTAAAAGTTGTAATAATGCAAGACCACAAAACCAGAAAAAGCTTTTAAAAGCTTATTCCTCTAAATAAGTGAGTCTAAACTCAGATTATACCCACTAGACCCTGTATTTTCTGAGTTGCCAGGGAGTTAGCCACAAAACTCACATTAAAGTCAATGGGAGTTACTAAAATCAGTGGGAGTTGCGTGCCATGATCCCATGTAAACTCTGTAAATTTCTAAGAAAATAGCAATTGAAATAGTGGTGGAAAAGATAAAGTATCAGAGTAGATAATATATGAGTAAATGAGCCAAATATCTAACCAAATGAAAAACACGATGAAAAAGAGAAGATGGATGAAAAAGAGACGGTTGAATACATAGAGTTATGTAAGATTCTAAAGGAGAATTCGTAGGGTTTCAGGAAATACAATTTCTTGAGAAGCTGAGGGAAAATGGAAAGAAAGCCATCAGGCATAATTGCTGTGAGGAACAGCTTCCTGCTGAGATAGAAGAGGTTTACTTTCAGCGCTGTACAAATGCATCCCAACAAGTGCAACAAACAAAAATAGATGCATCATAAAATCAGGAGTACAGAGAAGGAGTTTATATAAGCATACGAACATGCCACACGTAATGGAGAAGGGACAGAACAAAGGGAGAACTGTGAGGGGGAAAAGGAAATTATGGGAGAAAATGGACATTGTACTGTGGTGGAGGAAGAAAGCGGACAATTGATAGGATATGGCTGCCTGAGAAACGTGGGAAACATGTACTCTCTCTGTTGAAGGAGGGTGATACTAATCAAAGTAATTCGTGTAGGGACAAACTGACTCTTCACAGCATGGATTTTTTATCCAACAGTTATGTTCAGCAAAATAACTCACAAGTTCCATGAAAAGCATTACAATAAAACATAGGACTTTCTCTCGTATAAATGTTGTAGATTCTCTAATTCATTACGATTTCAAACCTGTTAGAAAGTTTCAAAAGAAAGAGAGGGCCATTTCTACCTATGTTCCTTTCACTTTTACAAGATGCAGGTGCTTAAGACCCTCGTAAAACCTCACCCAACTAAAAATGGAGAAAGGCTCTCTCCTCAAAAGCTACCGTTTAGAAATGGTCTTCCAGAGAGACAAGGAAATAAATAAAAAGTTGTTGATAAAAACCATCTGTGAAACTTTAGGGAGAAGGCAAGGTTTTGCAATGGATATGGAAGAATGATAAATGTCACCAAACAAAGCTCACTGACTGTTCATATCCATGCAACTGTTGGATAGAAGAGTGTTATTTTATGCCTATGGTGAGACTGGGCCGTAATTTCAGATTCTAGAGGGAAACCAAAGTTAATTGAAGACAAAGTACTTACTCTGCAGAGCTACACAATGAACTGTATTGCCAAATCAAGGCATTGTTAGAACTTTTTAGATCTAAGAAAATCATCTGCTTTCAAAGAAATTCAGGAAAAATGAAGTCAATGTAGCTGTTGCAGCAAGGATTAAACTTAGACGCCCCATGAAAAATTCCAATTTTTGTGGATGCTCTGTTAGCAGAGCCTATGAAGAGACATAAAAAATCAAGACATGAATTTTAACAAACAGTAAATGGGCAGTACGCAAATCAGTTGATTGTGAATTGCTTATGGGTAACATACATGTTTCCTGTGACATGTCATTTAAAAATTTAACTGCTACATTAAGCTGGCTTTATGCCTTGAAGAGCATATTTACAAGCAGTGTTTTACACGTGGTCACAATTGGTGATTTAATACCCAGGCTATCTTTGCAGCTGTGTAGCAAATCAGATGAACAAATGGGATTTGGTGTCATTGAGAGATTGCATAAGCTCTCCAAACTAATGAACTTTGTACAGTGTGAAAATAAAAGATAATGCTCTGAGTACAAATCAAAAGAAGCTACGGAGACCCCCAGAACAGCAGGAGAACACAGGTAAAGGTTTTGAATAGATGCCAAATACTAGAAGGTACAACAGAGATAAATAAAATACACAGTAAAGATGCAATATAATAAAATACTGTAATTTGGGCTGTCAGCATGAGTGTCGTGAGTTCAAAATAGAACAAGTGAGTTAGCTTTCATGGTGTATTTAACCACAAACTGCCATAAACTGAGGCTGCTGCTGGTAATACATATTCAAATGCAGCAAACGTGTTATTGATAAAAATTATATAAAATCACACTATAAACTTTTTGGTTGTATTTCTTGAATTTGTCCACTAGGCATCTGCAATTTGCCTTTTGCAGACTCGACATCTGCAGAAGTGGTAGCTTCAGTGCCATTTCCCACAGTATCATGGAAATAATTACAACTGCATTTACATAGGGTATCCCTTCCCATGGCAGGGGTTGGATGTAGATGATCTGTAAGGTCCCTTTCAACCCAGGCCATTCTATGGTTCTGTGATAGTAAGAAGACTTATTCTGGACATGGACAAACTGGATTGTCACAGATTCAACAGGCAGTTCACTATCGTTCTAGAAATGCCTCCTATAGCACAGGGTTTTTTTGCAAGTGACGTTAACTCAAAGTACAACCAGAGCAGAGGAAAAATAATTTTTCTCATCTCAGTCCATTATTTGGGTATGTGGAGAAACTATGACAGCTGTGTGTCCAGTGCTTTAGGACAGCTGTTTTCATGTATTCTGCCAGAATGGTTTCCTTAGAGCTTTGTACCGCTGGCTTTTTGGCCCATTGCTGTAGCTTAAGGGCTGCAGGGGGTAATGTCTAAAAAGCACCAATTCCTGGCCAGTGCCACTTGCAAGGCTGCAGTACTGTCTCACAATGCTGCCTCAGAGTGTTTCTTCACATTTCATGATTGCTGTTTCTGTGTCTTGTGCTGTTTTGGAAATGGATAATGCAAGTACTTCATTTCTTCTTCAGAGGTGTTTTTTGGGCATGTTGTCTGGTCTGATTTCCAGTAGCACAAGATATGGGTCTTTCACCATCTGTTTCAGTCACCATTCTTAACTGCCTCTCAGAGCCACTCCTACAAATTGAGCAAAGATAAAGTTTATTCTAATAATTAGTTATAGAAATAAGAAATTTATTATTTTCTTATCTATTTATATATTTATATAAAGTTGTATTTCTCTTGTGAGAATGTTTTCTATTCATTCTAAAGGTACCTAGATTTTTCCACTATTTTTGTTTTTTCTACGTTAAGTTTTCATAGCTTTATTAAATTAGTTCCCATCATTCAGTTCTTAATAATCTCTTCCTCAACACCATTACAATTCACACAAAATGTTAATCTTGCATTTGAAGAGGCAATAAAGGTATCTGTAAACCAGGATTCCATGTATATTTCCTAATGCAATTCCTAATTTACTTTCCAAGCAAAAAAAACCCCAAACCAAACCAAACCAAACCAAACCAACGGCAACAAAAAAACCCCAACAAAGAAACACCTAAAACAAAACCAAAAAAACCCCCGAAACCAAAACAAAAAAACCCCCCCACAAACAAACAACCCCCCCCCCCCAAAACTCCTATAATTAATTATCAGATTATTCTGTTATTTTAACAGAATAACTTCTGGGAAATATGCAGGTTTTAGAGTAAAATGTTTTAGAATAAAATTGCAGTTCTTTATTTATCGTTCAGTGAATTTTCTGCAAATTTGCTGGTATTTAGTAATCTACTGGAAAGGCTTGCCACCAGTTCTAGCTTTTATCCCAATTTTTCTGTTGTTCTGTCAATGTTTGATGAGGAAATTACCTGCTACAAAGAGATGTTTGAGAATCAAAGACAGTAAGTAGGAAAATTCTCCCACCTCTTCTTAATTTAATTATTATTTTAAAAAATATTAATGTGCTTACCTTTTATTATTTATTCAATTAATTAATCTACCTTAATTAGTATAGTTCAATATTTTTTTTTCTCTAAAGAGATATGTTATATTTCAACTAGGGCTTGAAATAAGTTTTAAGTAATTAACTAGGTATTTCCAATTGTTTTCTGTATTCTTTACAGTTTTATTAGCAGTCTCGGGAACACAGTACTTTTCTTTGCCTGTTTTCTGGATTATACCTACTGATTTCTCTCTTCCCATTAGACACATGCTGTATTTTCATAGGAGCTTAGTTCCAAGGGCCCCTTTATTCTTCTGCTGTGCAGTGTTTTTAGTAGTCTGACTGTTCCAGAAGTACATACTTATGGACCTATTATATAATAACAAGAAGACCAAAATTTTTTTCTGTTCATTTTCACACGTTGGTGATGGAAATTAAAAATCTTTTCTCCTTCAAAGAAACACTAAGTTGCTTGGAGCAGTGTCTTCATTTTTAAGCCTGCAATTACTATGATGTAAGAGATGAAATTCTCTTATGTTCTCTGTTTTTAAAGTAATAACTGTTTCTAAAGTAATCACAAAGTAAGGAAACATATTTCCACACATACTGAAATTAGTCAAATGACTTAGGAGAAAGCTGAACTGAAATCAAAATAAACCTGCAGTAGGTTTTTGCTGATCTTCTCAAAATGCTGCCATGGTTTTTGGAACATTTGCATACATTTTCAGGTTAGGCACTTCTGGCTTTCAAACAAAACCAAAATTAGAATTATTGAAGAAACCATGAGACAAGCAGTTTTTCCACAGTATTTTTAGCCTGATTGCAAGCAGATTTCATGGGAATTTAATGATTTAGTTCATTCTGAGATTTACTGTACCATTCAGAGGATTTGTTGTATTTTGCCAATCCTTCCGGCCAAAATGTAGGCCATGGAAATTTTTTAATTCTCTCTTTACTGATCAAGTTTGTAATGATATCTGTTGCTTGTGTGGAGACACTCAGGAGTATGGAAGATCACTTCCCCCTGAATTAGGATTTAAAAAAGGAGATACTATAAAAAGGAACTTGACAGTGCAGTAATAGTAGCAGGAAACTGGGAGATTTTAAAAAAGCAGATGCTCTTGTGAACCAAAACGCAAGTTCTGGAGGCTCTGAAATGTTCATGAGAAATTTAAAAATACTTGAAATCTGAACACTTTCTCATCTTATTTCATTGAAATTCAAATTATATTAAACTTCCACTTTAAAATGAACATGCAGATGCTTAGAATGCTTTTTTTTCCCCTTCACAACCAAATTACCTTCTGATGAAATTCAGTGAAAGCAAAACACTTAAACTTTAGACAAAAAGTTGACAGGCTTTATCCAGTTCTTTAGAATCCCAATAGAAAATAATTACAGCAGAGATTGCATAGATGTACAAGAAAGCTGACGTAGCCCGTGACATTTTGGTTCTATTTCCTATCTCTAAAAGCTCAGATCTGCACATCTTTATATAAGCAATTAAAGGTATACTTTGACGTGTGTGAAAAATATGGAAATGTGCTCATGAAGTTCTCATAGGATGCTTTTTGATTTTTATAATCCGTTCAATGAGCATTGAATCATACTTGTAAGTATACTCCTCATTGAATTTTTTCCTCCTGACGTCTCTAATTTCTGCAGGGATCCTGTGGAAGAGGAGGAAAATTTCTGCACAAAGTTTGAAGAAACTTTTTCTCTTCAAGACAAGTATAAAGAAAGAGCAATTGGCTGTCTTGGCAGTTACAGAAGAAATTAGATTTCACAATGCTATTGAAATAGGTGTCCAAATCTGCAGGGACAGGGACAAGGCAGAGGTGTTTTATACATTCTTTGCTTCTGTCTTCAACATGGATGATGGACTAAGGGGGTCTCAGTGTCCTGAGCTTGAGGATTCATGACTGTGAGAATGACCAACTAACTCCCAGTCAATCCTGAAATTGTGTGGGATCTGCTGCTCCAGCTGGACCCCTACAAATCTATGGGGCCTGATGAGACTCATCCAAGAATCCTCAAGGAGCTATCTGATGTCATTGCAAAATCTCTCAAAAATTTTTTGAGCAATCTTGGGAATCTGGAAAAGTCCCAAGTGACTGGGAGCTGGCAAACATCGTCTCAGTTTTCAAGAAGGGCAAGAAATAGGACCCTGGAACTACAGGCCTGTCAGTGTCACTTCAGTGCCTGGTAAAGTTAGGGAGAAGATTATTCTGGGGAGTATTGAAAAACACCTGAAAGACAATGCAGTCATTGGTCACAGCCAGCACAGCTTCATGAGAAGAAAGTCCTGCTTATCAAACCTGACTTCCTTTGATGACGAGGTAACCCACCTAGCTGACCAAGTTGATGTAATCTTTTTGGATTTCAGTAAAGCTGTCAATACTATCTCTCACAGTATCCTTCAGGACAAAATGTGTGGCACACAGCTGGATAAACACGTCATGCAGTGGGCGAGCAACTGGCTCACAATTTGGGCACAAAAGGTTTTAGTGAATGGGTGACATCAGACTGGTGTCCAGTCACTAATGGGGTTCCACAGGGTTCCATCCTC
>VZTA01016007.1:0-23270 GCA_013398855.1 Mohoua ochrocephala | reverse complement strand
TGGAGCAACCCTGGATGCACAGACAGACTGGGGAATGAGGTGCTGGAGAGCAGTGCCACAGAGAGGGACCTGGGGGTCCTGGTCAGTGGCGAGCTGAATATGAGTCAGCAGTGCCCTGGTAGCCAGGAGGGTCGGCCGTGTCCTGGGGGGCATCGGGCACAGCATGGCCAGCTGGGCAAGGGAGGGATCGTCCCGCTCTGCTCTGCACTGGGGTGGCCTCACCTCGAGCCCTGCGTGCAGTTTTGGGCACCACAGTGTAAGGTATTAAACCACAGAGAAGTGTCCAAAGAAGCACAACGAAGATGGTGAAAGGCCTTGAGGGGGAGCCATATGAGGAGCGGCTGAGGTCACTTGGTCTTTCAGCCTGGAGGAGACTGAGGGGAGACCTCACTGCAGTGACAACTTCCTTGTGAGGGGAAGAGGAGGGGCAGCACTGATCTCTCCTCTGTGGTGCCCAGTGACAGGACCCGAGGGGAATGGCCTGAAGTTGTGTCAGGGGAAGTTGAAGCTGGATATCAGGAAAAGGTTCTTCACCCAAAGGGTGGTCAGGCACTGGAACAGGCTCCCCAGGGAAGTGGTCACTGCACCAAGCCTGATAGAGCTCAAGAAGTGTTTGGACAACACACTCAGGCACATGGTGTGACTCTTGGGGTGTCCTGTGCAAGGCCAGGAGTTGGACTCAATGATCCAGATTGGTCCCTTCCAACTTAGCATAGTCTGTGATTCTGTGAAAAGTACTTCTGCTAGGCACAGGAGGTACACCTTCGCTGTGCCTCAGACCTTGGTGTAATAATTCTCTGGAATTTGGATGGTGTGAAGTAATTTTAGTCAGAAAGTTACCCAGTAGTAAATTCACTGCATGACATTAAGGATTTCTTTGAATTGTTTTAGCAATTATTTTGTTTTATGGTAAAAGTTCTCTTTCATTCTAGACATAAGCACAAGTTATGTATCAGAATTTTTACTTCAGGATCCAAAAGAGTGTAACAGGATTGTGCGTTTGTGCTACATGTGTTCCCTGAGAAGCATTAGTGGCTTAGAATGAAAGAAATGCCATTTAAATTTCATTTTTTAAAAAGGATATTGTACATGAGATCTAAATGAAGAGACCAGCACTGCAGGATACAGATGGCAAAGACTTGTAGCTCTTGCTTTCAGGAGGTTGATATAAATTCTGCTTCAGTAAATTCTGTAGTTGCAATGAGGTAACTTGAGAAAGGGGTTTTTTTTGGTGTCTGATTGCCTTTTTCTATATAACAAAAATAACAAAATCTTTTGTGATTCTGTAGCTTTCTGCTATTTCTCCAGTGTGTGTAATATCTTTAGATTTTACAACATCCTTCTAACACCAAGAGGTTGCAGTGCTTTCATATTGAAAGAGATGCACTTTGCAAGGTAAAAAAAAAAGGTTCTTTTTGACAGATTATGGGAATATAAAAACAGAGTAGAAAATTGACAAAACTATATTAATCTCATTCAAAGAGATTTTCATCTATTTTAAACCAAAACCAAACTGTGATCAACTATTTTTTGCAATTATCTTGTCTGCGAGATGGTTGTTGCTTTGTGGTTTGTAGGTAATCATGCATTGTATTATTGAGTGTAGGTATACTTTTCTTTGAATACAAAAATCTGACCTCCAATGCATTGATTAATTAAATGAATGTATAGAACTAGTTCCTTCAACCAGGAAATTTATGAAATGAAGCCAAAGTGGTTTATAGGCCTAGTAAAGGATGATGAAAGTTCCACTACTAGGCTGAGCAAAATGCTTTTCAGGGACTGAAATAAAATCCATTGTTGATTTTAGTCCAGTTCTCAGATATGTATTTTACAAAACTACTGCCATAACTGGGGTGAGTAGTGGGAGTTTCCCTTGTAGAAACAAAGAAAAAATTATCTAATGGGACTTCTTCCTGCTGATGGAAATGAGATCTCATGTACCAGGCAGATACATGTTGGGTTTCTCTGTAAAAGGTAGCTTGAACCTTTTTAATCAGAGTTGCCATGTTGGATTGATTTTAGTTAAAATGGTTCTAGTTTGCATACAGACAGCCAGTAAAACAGAATTTTGTAGGGTCAAACCAGATTGTTATGTAATACAAACAAGCTGATGTCATCCAGTTTCAAAACGGGGTCATGCCCGCATTCAGATTTCTACCAGTCTGGCTGTATTATCAGTGAACTAAAATCTGAGTGTTTCACACAGAAGCTATGATAGAAAGACGAAGGAGGAGCTGCAGTAAGAGCAACATGTCCTGTTTTAGTCCAGTCATCCATCTTAGGGAGAGTGAGAAAAATTCAGTTTTATAGGCTATCCTGGCACTTTTTGTTTACATTAAAAGCCAGGTTGTCTACTAATGTATAAATAGGATGCAGACTCAGCTGATATATCATAATAAGAAGGTTGAATCCACTGAGAACTTGGCATTAGGTGTTTTTAAAACTAGAAGACTGAGCACATTTGATTGTCAATCTTTCTTCCCAAGTGAAAAGATTAATGGTTTATTGCAGCATAACAGGTAAATTTGGGTTTGCTACAGAACAGACTGAACAAAGAAGGAAGGAATCTGTTTAAAGATATTTGTGATAAGCTTAGAAAGAATTAGAGTTTTTCTTATTCTTCTTATACTGCAAATTTAACTGTATTTAAAATCTATGCCAGAGGCTGTGGAAGACTGTGCTGTAAAGCCAAGTAGAATACATGATTTGGAGAGTTTTGACAAACAATTGATGTCTGCTTCTGACTTGGCAGAATGCAGATCTCTGTGACCATAATGAACAGGCAGGGAGAACTTGCTTAAAATGTGAATGAGAGAGTCAGAATATTCATGCATAATGTGAAACTGGATGTTGTATGGAGTGAGTCAAACACTTTTTTTGTCAAGAAAAAAATGTCAGAAATCCTTTCTTCTATCCATTGATTTTAAGAAAAACCCCTGTGAAGTACGATTCAAGAAACATCGGAAAAGATTTGCCAGATAGTCTACATGATAGTAGATCCAGTAAATATTTTGTTCTGGGAGTAGCTATTGTCACTAAATAGGTGTAAATACTTTTAGGAAAGCCAGGACTAAGTAAAAACTAGAACTGTTTTCAAACATTTGCACTTGCTGATGCAAATCTAACTCCAAAGGGAAATAGTTTTCAGTAACTAGTTCCAGATGTACTTGTAAAAGTTACAATGAAAAGGTAATTATGTTGTAAATAGTGGGAATGTTTTCTTCATCAAAGTGAGAGTTTCTTCTATCCCTGGGCTCAGTTAACTGGAATAAGAAATACACACTGAGAAGAGCAATTCTAAACCCCTGTTACTGATTCTCTAAATTACTCTTTCCAGGACAACCAGTATTTGCTTCAGACAGATCCTCTTTCTGATGAATGGAAACTCTACACTGAATACATGGAACACATGATTGTAGATGGGCCGTTCAAAGCTATCAAGTGTTTTCTTCAGTATCTGAACGAAAACACTGAGGCAACATTTAAATCCACTCCTTTATTTGAAGTGCAGCTTTTTCTTAATAGCAGTGAAATAACTTTTAAACCTTCTTTGGACTTAATGTCAATGGCAATTTCTGTGATATTATGGGGGGACTAATCAAAACCAGCTATGATACTGCATCATCTGTAGACAGATTGTCAAATACTTTGGAAAAGACCCTTTCCAGTTATCCTTACTTTTGCTACTTTTTCTTTTTTTTTTTTCCTTTTTTTTCAAGTGTCACGATTGACCTTTCCTCTAGGCATTTGAATGTAGTTGTTTTCCCAGCTGACTCACCCCTATCCAAAGGCTTATGCCAAGAAGGCTAATATCTCAAGAGAGGCTGTGAGGACTTTTCCCATCTGTTCCCCATGATCTGTCATATTCTGCTCTCCTTAACCTCTGCTTCTCTTGTTTTATGAATGTATCCCACCATTTCCATCGTTCATCAGCATGTATTCTTTGAATGATATAAGCTAACTTCTTTTTAACTTCTTCTGGTTCACTTGCTCATTTGAGAGTGCCTTTCTAATACACGCTGAAATCTGCAGCTGGATGGACTCTCTGCAAAGCTGGTTCATGAATTTGCCTTCTACTTTCACTTGTGCATTGTGCACAGGCAGTCTTTGGCTTTACAGTGCCTGTTTTACTGAGCATTTGGTGTCAAATGACTC
The DNA here is from genome assembly GCA_013398855.1 of Mohoua ochrocephala. Taxonomy (NCBI): domain Eukaryota; kingdom Metazoa; phylum Chordata; class Aves; order Passeriformes; family Acanthizidae; genus Mohoua; species Mohoua ochrocephala. The sequence continues at coordinate 19,112 of VZTA01016007.1, read as the reverse complement.
CTACGTATTCCAGGCTGGGCATTTCTCAAGAGCTGCTGGTTTCTTTGTGATTACTGGTTGAATGTTCATTTTCTTGGTGACTACTTCTCATCAGGACACCTGACACTGTTTCTGCTCCCAGATCTGCAAGTACAGCTGAGCTACGTATCCGCAATAATTTCCTTCTCTATAAGCTGTGAGGTTATGTCCACAGACAACGGACAAAAGTGTTTTGTGAATTACAGTGAAACAGTTTTGCTAGAAATTTAATGTTAATGCAAGTTTTCGTGCAAGAGTATTTTTGCCAGACTAGCAGGACATGCAAAAATCTTTATGCAATTTCTTCCTTTTGCAGGTTTTTTTAATATGAGATGGAAACAAATATCGATAAATAAATATATCAAAATATCACTGTTTACACAGGCAAAAATAGATTAAATTTAAATTGATCACACTACAATAGTGAAAAGGAAACAAAGGACAAAGTTGGACACAATATTGCTTTTTTTTGGAGCTCTACTGGAAAGCGACACTGATGGTCATAAGGATCTGAATCACAGTCCATCTCACTAGCAAGTGCTGTAAGTTAAATCAACATGTTGGAGGATGTGAGTAATAACAAGTGCAGTGTTTTGTGTCTAGCTGATGCCAGTAGGTACTTTGAATTTTTGATGTTAGCATGATGCATGAAACAGAAATTATAATACTTGAGAAACATGTATCCAAGCAGTCATTTCCTATTAAGTTGTTTCAGGGAGCAGACAGGAAACCTGCTGCTAACTGACAAGTTATAATTGTCATTGCCATCAGTGCAATATCTTAGGTCTTGGCATGTGACTTAGCTTTAAGGATGTCTTTTCTTTCCTGAATTTAATCTTAATCTGCCTCTTCTGCTTTTTCACTTTTGGATGTTCATTTAGAATTATGTAGATCAGATGTATACCCTGGAAGAAATAAGCCAAGTAGCTATGAGGAAGAGGGACTTGGTCACTGTCTGTGTTCTGGAACAATACTTTAACAAAGAGTGGTACTTAATGGATTGGGGATAAAATTGCATGTGTGAAGCAGCTTCTGCTCTGTGGACAATTTCTTAGTAAAGGGAAGCTGGAATTTTATTAAAATTCTGAGGTTCCAAAATGTTCATGAGTTTAACTACATTCTAAAGAACAGGTATTTCCATTTTTGCAGAGGTTCCTTTGCTTTCATTTCTTGTGTCTATTAATGAAATAGAAATAATTATACTATTTTGTTGTCTTGTTTAAAATCTCTTGTTCATCATGTTTCTTTTTTTTTTTTTTCCAGGACCAATATTCTGCATAAGTTAATGAATCTTCAAATCAGAAGAATTTTTAATGGTAGTTTCAGATCAATTTGACCATAAGCTTTTTAAATTTAATTGGTGAATTTAATTTAAAAAGGGACCTGAAATTTTAAGAAAAACAGCTCAGGTTTAGTCAAGCTTCTCTAGTTTCTGTTTAATATAGATTTTTATCTGTACATACATAAGCACAAAAATATATATATATATACATAATCCTCCTCTTTACATGTGCGTGTGTATATATATATATTTAATATATGAAGGATGGATTGAATGATCTCTTTAAGTCCCTTTCATCTCTTTTAGCCAGGAGACAATAGAGATATTTTGCAGACTTTTGATCCATTCTTTGGGAGAGGAACTCTTTGAAATTAATAGCAATCCTGGGCTCTTCTAAAAGACAGATGTGGATCACAGGGCTCTACCCATCCCCTCAAATGCCCATCCAAACTATTTCTTGCTACCAGACATCAAGTCCCTGCCCCTGATACTGCAGCACTGAGAACCTGAATAGGGTTATTACTTGAACCACGTGCAGTAGATGCAGAAAAGGAAGAGATAGTCAAGTGTAAATGAGTCCATGATCTTTCTCAAGAATAACTTGTCACTCATGTGAAATGCATTTCTCTCTTGCTTAAAAAGAGAGGTAAAAAGGAGCCACCAACTAAGCTTTAACACCATGCTTCTGTGTTTTATTTGATTGAATTTACTTGTTCATTAATATTTTTTTATGCTTTTGGTTTGCTTTAAGTTTTCAGGTGTTCTGTGCTAATTACCTCAATGTTTTCTTACTTTGCATGTTGCTGAATGGAGTGGCTCACCTATGAAACCAGAGACAGGTTGACTAAGAAAGTGCGAGGAGGAGAGTACACAGCTCTGGGTGAAATAATGGGACATCCATAGAATCATAAAGGTTGGAAAAGACCTTCAAGATCATTAAGTCCAACCTTCAACCCAATACCACCATGCCCATTAAGCCTTATGGTGAAGTGCCATGTCTACTTGGTTTTTGAACATTTGCAGGGATGGTGACTCCACTACTTCTCTGGGGAGTCTGTTGCAACGCTCAGCCACCCCTTCAGTGATCCAATGTCTATGTAGGACCAGGAATCCATAGATTACATTTTCAAAGTCTTGAAACTGACCTCTTGAGAACTTGTGGATAGCAGCTGGGAGAACTGGGGGTGAGGATCTCATGAGGAACCGGAGGTAAGGATTCAGCATAACAGCTGTAAAACTTTGGTGCATGCTTATAAGAGCAAGTATAAAAATAACACTAAATGCGTTCGGTTTTGGGGTTTTTTTAAAGCTCTTTACCTTGGACACTTCTTTTACTGAACATATTTCGAAAAATATAATGATGTTTGCTGTCTGTTTCCAATTCTAAGGTAAATATTCTGTTGACTTAATTGTGTCCAAAATCGGATGTTTTTCTTAGTGTTCTCAAGTTTCATTCAAGAGACTTAATAAGAAGTGTTTATCAATGTTGTACGAGCATTTTCCTCCTCGGAATCAATTAAAATGTGTAGAAGGAAAACTTATTTGTCAGTGGAAGGTAGTGTTTTCAACTAAATAGTCATATGCTAAAGGCATTTTTGATGTCAGGTGTTAACTATAGATCTCCTTTATTAATGGAACATAGATTTCAAGGCCAGACAGGACCATTAGTTTATGTGGTCTGCCTTTCACAGAATAGGATTTCCACATTGCACAAATATGTCCTAGAAGGCCCACCTAAAAGTTTTTACTCTTATTTTTGTATTTGTTCTTGCATTTCAGTGAATCCTGAAATGAAGTAAAAAATGTAACATCTTCTCCTCTCCAACCCTTGGGGCTAAGAGCAGAGCTGAGAGATAGAGAGGGATAACATGGCTCAAATAGCTAAGGATTCTTGGTCAGGGGGTTCAGCACAGCATGTGAGACATAGTGGACGTAATCCACTGTCTGATTTACAGCAGAACCTTGGTCTTGGTGCTCTCTCATATTCCAGATGAATGCATGAAACATGGGGAAATCCACTGCTGCGTGTTGATATATACAAGTTTTATATAAAACCTGTTGAAAGGTTAGTTCTGTGTGCTGCCCTGCTGGGACAAAAATAATTTTTGAAACATGAACATTTCTGGTTAAATGAAAATTCCTTTTCCAGATGATCTCAGCTAAGAAACTCACAGGTAGCACACGATTTTGATTTGGCAAACAAATACTGAAAATGTCTCAATTTACCTCTGCCCCAAAATTAAAAGGTTTTTCTGTGCATAACCTGAGGCAGGTTAAATCCCATTACTGTAAAAACCTACAGAGTAATCTTAACCTTGCAGGATTAGGACATCCCCTTTTTTGTGCAGGTAGATCAGGTAATTAGCAGCTTAATCACTTTGCAGGTGTGCAAACTATCAGTGCAGTAATAATGGCCCTGACCAGCTCCTCTGGGGGCTCTACTCCACACCCAGGGGACTCCACGGAAGCTCAGCCCTGCGGTCTGACTTTCTCTGAGGTACGGGGTGTTCCTGTCTTGCAGCCTCTCCTCAGCCCTGCCCCCGGGGGTGCTTGGACCCGGCTCTGGACCTGTGCTCCCGGTGCACTCTCCCGGGTGGACACCGGGGGCTGTATGCTCTTGCTTGCCCTTATCCCTATCTGTCTTACCATTCCTGACTGTGCTTGCTGGTGGGACCTAGGATCTGTTTCACTGCTGACTGTGCCTGGGGCTATCGATGCACCCAGTTACAAACACCTGGCACTGCTGCCATGCTTAAGGCCCTCTGGGACTGGGCCCTTGGTCGACGAGGGTGTTGTCTGCTGGGGTAACTTTCTGCTTCTGGCTCACCTTCCCCTTGGGAAGTAGCCAGCTCTTGCTGCTCCACGATATGTGCCTGTTTGCACACAGAGCTGTAGAAATGGTGCAGAGATGGTACGTGCAGATCGAAGGCAATCCTCTTGAAAATTTGAGCCATGCTCTTTAATGCGTCTTTAATTAGAGAAGTGTTGGCAGACCAAAAATTGAAGCAGTAAAAATAGAACCATTACAATGTTTGACTCTTTTACTGTGTAAAACATTGGTTCTTTATGAATCAGAGCTGTGCTATCAACCTGATTTTTCCAAGTGACTAAATGTGTTTCTGTAGTTATTTTTTCCCCAGCATCATTTGCAGGAAATGTGAAGACTTACACTGCATATGAAAGCGGGGAATCTTTCCAAATAATTCTTTACTATTCATTTCTAATCTGTCATGCCACTTAATGCAGCTGAAAAATAAACTTCACCTGCATAGAAATATCCATTTTAAAGTACAATTTATAGACAGGTATTTCACAGCGTTCTTATTTACACATGGTCAGAGGATTGCTAGTGTTTATTAAACTTCTAGCCACTTTCTTCAAATAGTGATAGGAAACTTTTCTGAGCAATATAACTTGCAAGGAGGTAATGAGGTTCAGCTGTGTCACAGAATTGTGGAATTAAGGTGAATGAGATTCAGAGTAAACACAAATGTTTGCAAAAGCTCCATGCAAATTTTTCAAAACAACAATAAAAAAAATTATCTTTGTGTATCTTTGCCTTCAAACTACCATGTCTAATTATATTTTGTGAGCAAGTCCATGTCCATATTCAACTACACTTGTGGCTGACTTTTTCGTCAGCAACAGATAGAGCAGGTGAGCCTTTGGGATGTCTAATAGCAATGTAAGGAATATAGCTTTATTTTTTTGGACCGGACTGGGTTCAAGCACACCCTTGTTAAGAGCTAAGCAGGTTAAGCAAAAGGACTTAACATGTTTGGGGCTCACTAATACATTTAGTTGTTACTATGTGCATTTCTGCACCCTTCTTATAGGTGGGCCAAAATGATGTATTTATCAAACTATTTTATCGTGAGTTGCATCACTGAGGTGTTTTTTGTGTTGCTGAGGATTATTTCCAAATTTAATATATGTAAACATGTTCTAACTAGAAAATGCAGGATGTTGTAAAGAAACTTTTATCTTTTCCATAAATTGAATTTAGCAAATTACTCTGAGTAAAGAGTCTGTCTTTGTCACTGCATAAGATCAATAGGGAAGGAATTAACACAAAGTCAACTAATATTTTTCAAAAAAAGGAAAAAGCAGGGAAAGTTGGGGAGAATGAAAGTATGTGTGTTTGTGTGTGGAGGTTGTTGGCTCTGCAAACTGACAAACAATATCTACTTGTAATGTGGTTAGGAATTACCTGAAACGTGGAAGAATCTTAAAAAGATTGACTTCACTGTAAAGCATGAAGCGGTACCTCTACAGTCCAAAGAAGTGTTGGTTATCAGAAGAAAACGTGTACTTTTGGAGGTGAGATCAGTTCTGTGCTCTGAACCAAATGATTTTTCATTTTTTGTTCTGATAACAAGCTGGTGGCAAGCTTCACTGAACTGAGAAATTGTAAACTCTTAGAAAAGGCTGTCTAAAGATAACAATTCAATGTTTCTGCGTAATGTATTCTGAATGAATCTGATAATTTAAAGCCCACTCCACCAAAATGGGAGTGATGCTTGTGTCCTCTTTATCTTCAATTATGTCTAATCTGTTTCTAATTTAAACATGATAATGCTGTTGTCAGATCAAATATAGATTTTAAATGTTTTATCCTTCTCCATTGGGAATGTTTTAAATGTATGTGGACTGTCTTTCAGGGCAATACTGACTGGGTCTAGCAAAGTTTTAGGTAAATTTAAAGGAAATAAGAGTGCTTAAAAGTGAAATGACTCATAGTTCATGAGATGGAACATATTTAAGGAATGGCAGCTAAGGAGAAGTTAGGGAATAGTCTCTATGGATTACCTGCTTAACCTCTAAGGAACACTAATTCAATAAGTAAGTTGTATTTTACAGGTTAAACAGCATGGGTTTAGAAACATATGTTTTAAAAACAAAAGTGACCTTTAGGCTTGTTACTCAGGTATTTTCCAGGATATGAGTGAGTTAAGAATAACCATGATTTTATGAACTGTTACGATATATCTGTTGCTGTCAATATCTTGGAGTACTAATCAGAGTTTACAGTCAAAATAAAAACCGCATCAACACTATTTATCAAGGTATATTCTCAAATATTCCAGATTGTGACAACAAAAAATGTAACAAAAAGAGCTTTCCCAGCTAGACATAAATTTTGGAGAAAGCGTAGCTTGCTTGAGTACATTGTATTTTGAATGTCCGTTCTCGTGATCTCTGCATTGAGGAATGTTCACAAGTCTCAAATAAAAGCAGCTGATAAATTATTTAAAAGAGGATTTGTTTCTCTTCCATGATCAAGGACTAAATGAAGAATCCACCTGTATTCTTTGAAAATTCAGTTGATGAAACATTGAAATGATTCTAAAATATATTCTGATTGCAGGCTGATTATGAACTTTGGTCTCAAGTTAGAAGTCAATTTTTTAATTTATGCTTTCTCCTTGTCCTTTGATTTGTCAGTGGAGTGTTGTTTGGGCTTGTGGAGCTCAGTGAAGGCCGAATTGACAAAAATAAGAGGAGAGATAGTGATGTGTGTGGTATGGTCCCTTTTTTTGTTTACTTATTTTGGGGTTTTTAGGGGGGTTAGGGTTGGTACAGAGCAATCGTTCAGCTTTGTGTCATCTGCTAACTTGCTGAGGCTGCACTCAATCTCACTGTCTGTGCCATTGATAAAGATATTATAAAGCACCAGTCCCAACACAGAGCCCTGGGGGACATCACTCATCACCAGCCTCCACCTGAATGTGGAGCCATTGGCCGTAACCCTCTGGCTGTGCCCATCCAGCCTATTCCTTATCCACTGAATAGCCCACCCTTCACTTTCATGTTCATTTCTGATCTGGAGATAAGGATGTTCTGTGAGACTGTGCTGTGGGCTTTACAGAAGGTTAGGTGGATGACATCCTTTTGTCTTCCCTCATACTAGGCCACATATTGGTTAGGCACAGTTTGTCATTAGTGATGCCATGCTGGCTGTCTCAGATCACCAACTTGTCTTGTATGTGTTGTTTTATTGTAATTTTCACCTTGCTTAGGCTTGCAAGAACTGTAATGGAAACGTATCTGGAAGGAAACTATAAAAAGAATCTGAGTTTGCAGCATCATTCTTGTGATTTCCAAAAAAATAATCCTAAATCCTACTTGAAGAAGACTTTACTACCACTTGGCCTTGAAAAGCAATGCAAGGAGAGAGTGTCAAATTATTCTGAATGACTTTACACTTTCATATGGAAAACAGAAATGCTGAATAAGAAAAATAAATGCCGTAAGGATACAAGTAGCTGGTAATCCAGGAGCCTGACTCTTTATCTGTCAGATGTTTCCTCTGAATTCAGAGGGAATTGGTCATGGCCTGTTGCTGCAGAACAGAACCCAGGTCACCATGTTATATTGTGATGGAAAAGAACTGTAATAGGCTGGATTGGGTCCAGATTTCCCAAGAGCTGGGGTATGTCAAGCCTACGTGGCTGTGCTGCGGCAACTTTTTTCACAGATAGAGTCCCCAGATTTCATGAACTTTAGCTAGAGTAGGACTGTTGTTTTAGTATATTGTTTGGTGGGAGAGTCAGGAAAGCCTCTCGCAGACAGCAAATAGCTTCTTGAGGTTTGTTAGTCCTTTGTCTCTGGGACAGCCTTAGTCCTCTCTTGAGCACACTAGCAGAGAGAGTCGATAAAAGTGAGCCCACACTAGCCCAGTGTGGTCTGGGCTAGCCCTCTGGGTAGCAGAGAGCCCCGTGTTGAACTTACCTGAGTTGTCATCTTTTGTGAACTCATTCTGTTACAGTATAATTCCCTGCTTATCCAAGCAGGCTTTGTCTTATCCTAAACTGCAATATCATTGAGAGATGTTTGAATTGGGAACTTTTCCAAATTAAGGGAAAGTTCAGGTCCAGACTTGAATATAATATTGGCACTCTCTTGGACTTTATCGCATCTCTGCTTCTCCATGAAGGAGACTCTGGAATGAGCATGTTTCCTTATAGAATAGGAGCATCCAAGTAGTAAATGATAGCAAGAGGGTTTTTAACCTTCCTATAAATTGGCGGGGTTGAAATAAAGACAGTTGTTGACACCTGAACTAGTCAGTGTAGGCTGTGTTTGGAGTCAATGGAGAGAAACGAGGACTTTCTGGGTGCGGTTCTTCTGACCTATTTGGATATGCCCTCTGGACAGGATGGGTTACATGCTATCCACTGCTGACTCTTAACTAGATATCCTCTGACTGTTAAACTGTTTCTAACTAGATTTTACATCACCTTAGCTAACCAGCTTTGTGTAAGACAGTAGGATTTTCTGCTGAATATTAGCTTAAACATTCATGTACAGATTTTGACTATACTTATTAACATTCATATAATAGACTCTACCTGCTGTAAACTTACTTTTATCCCTTTGCTCATGCAAAAGATTCATGCATTTGTGTGCCTAATGAGGATCCAATCATGAAAAAATTAACTGAGAATGAGAGTTGCTTGTTCAAATTTGTGCATAGATAACTTTTGCCGCCTAATCTGGGTGCTTTTGAATGGCAAACTCGGGATATAAAATCATATATATACACTTGGAGAACAAAGGCGGTGTTTAGCATTTTATTTACATTAAAACAGCATGAAATTATATGAATTTGTATTGTGGCTATAGTTCTCTTTTTGTGTTGCTGCCTTGCATCTCTCCTCCAGTGCTGAATATACAAACTGGTTTGCTCTGTTATTTACCTGGAAAAAGCTCATTTGACTGGTTTGCTCAGCAATGGTCTCATTCATTGCACTGTTAAGCAGCAAAGTGGATACCTAAGTGTGTGACATACTGAGGATAGCAATTGGCTATGCGAATAGGGATGAAAAAAGTTATTCACAAGAGGAATAACTTTCTCAAATTTTGCCCTAATATCTTGTGTAATTCAAATGGGTCCTAGAAGTTCATTTCCACAGAGGTAAATGCAGCTATTAACCTCTAATTAAACAAATGAACAAATGAAATGCTCACTTAAGACCCCTAAATGGAGAATTGTTTCAAACAAGTTACTTAATGTTAATAATTCTGTAAACCTGTCCTCCTCTTATACTTCACTGTATTTGAAATATTCCGACTTGTTTGCCAGTTCTGTTGTTAGACTAGATAGCAAGCTGTCCAGATGAGAGATTATCTGCTTTACCTTGCTTTTATATTAATTTGCAGGCTTCATGATTTTAGAAGTGTGTGTGAGAGAGTACAGGTATATGTCTAAATACATATATGCTTATACATTTGTTTATAGTGGCGTAATTGATGAGTCCAGCGATTTTCTGTGATGTGTTGACAGTGAGCAGACCTTTGTTTGTTTGCAGAGAAAAAATTCTATCATCAGTACATTGCAGGGGCCTGAAACTCACGGTCCCCTATTAGCTTTATGCATTACTGACCTCCACAGGCATTTTAGGGGAAGGCACAGCAGGAAGAGATGAAGGTCAGTACAGAAAGTGTTATTGCTTTTACAGGCAAGCATTGTGTATTTAATCATTGTTTTACACCATTTTTGCATGTAAGGCTTGGTTGTTCTTTCTGGTAAAATTATTGATCCATAAGAATTTTTTTCTTGTTTCAATCTAAGGGTCAGTGATAAGGAGCACTGTCAAGTTCCACGTCACACTGTACTTCAAAACCCAGGTGAAGCTGTGGTCATGTCAAAGTTCTCTGGGTGCCACTGCATCCAGATCAAGACACAATTGTATGCGTTATTCTTCCTCATAGGTTCATGCAAAGTTTGTCTGTGTGTATGAAACCCAGACTTGGAGATGTGATGAAATGTGAGTGGAACCCCTTCCTGTCCTATTCCAACAGCTGGATTTAATATGTTTATTTCCTGTTTGCATGGAATTTATTAATAATTAAGCAAAGTGATGTGATACTCATTAACACTTTACATTTTGAATACAAAAAGGCTCTTCCTTGTCTATTGACACCTCTAAAAGTGAAGTGAAGGGAGTCAATATTTCCTTCAGCATCCAGATGTAGATTATTGGGACTACAGGAAATCCTTGAGGCAGAGGGGAATGTTTGAGTTTGAATAGACATCCAGGGAATGTTTTAATGTGTAAAATTCTTTGATTATCTGACAATGTAAATCTATTGGCTAGGTAATCGAAAAAAAATAGAACGGGTCTACAATCTTAGTGAATTTCCTGATACTTCTCTAACAGCAAATACACTGCCTTCTAAATTTTAGTAGTCTTCATATGCTAAGAGTGTTTTCATGGTGACTGGGGGGCTACCAGGTGTAGAATCCAGCTTACCATGACAATGGGCACCGGGAAGCAATTCTGTCGGGTTGCAGGCAGTAGCATTGAGCAGAGGCACCTTGTTACATACAGTGGAACCCTGAAGAGGTGGCCTGACTGTTGAAGGATTCCCACAAGATTCTAAATGTATCATTGGAACTGCAGCTCATTTACGCTAATGCTGATTTAGAGCATAAAATTTTGGTGGGGGAACACACAAACAAATCTTTAAAATTCAATTTTCAGGGCAGAATTGCCATTTTTTATTGAACAAAATGAAGAAATCAAGTTAATGGTCTGACTCTATGCTCTTCATCTTCTATTTCAAAGAAATAAATACAATCCATGCCTGTATGACTGCAGGAACTTAGTTAGGCAAGCTCTGGATGAGCTCTTAGCTGTTTATGGCACTAAAGCCACAGAAACATGGCTTATCAGCAACAAAGTAATACAGACATAAACTGTGATTAAAAAAGCCCCAAAATTGTGTAGATGGAGCATTGTGTAGTAGGCTTTAAGTGACTGCAGAGTATTCAGTTTTTCAGGGGCATGCTACTGTCATGTGTTGCTACAAGTGTCTGGCTCAATTCCCAGGCCTGTGGCTCAGTTCTTGAATGGTCAGGATCAGGAAACACCGCAGAGTTGTGGGGATATGTCATAAACAAAACAGGCTCTGTGTATGCCTCATGCTTAGCACATATGCAGAATGAATGTTAGAGGAAGGAACTTTGAAATAATGCTGTTTGGGTTTTTGCTCAAGTTTTCTGAACCTATGAACTCTCCTCAAGTGGTCTGAGAAACAATCTGAAATTATTCTCTGAACTGTACAATATTACAAACTCAGACTTCAGATTTAGTTTAACCTACCTTGCAGAAAAAGCACTGGTAGTTCATTATCATAACCCTGCTTTGGATGGAAATGCATTAGTGGTGTCTGCACGAGTAAGCAATGAAGAGTAGTGAGAAGAAAAAGCCTCACACAGTACCATGTGAACCCACAGTGTCTGCCTCAATTTGTACCTTTTCAGTGTCTGACAGTGAATGATCACATTATTGCAATGGCATTTACAGGCACTGCTGGAGTATGGGGTCTGTCATTTTTTCCTCTTCTGAATTGTTGTGCATGGCTTTAAAAAGTGCCCGAGGCTGAAATGTGCTTCAGAGGTCGTCAAGGAGGAAACAAAGTGGTTTTTTCACTACTTTTTATGAAATTTGGCAAATCAATTTGAAGTTGGAGGAGTTCCAAACCTAAATGCACATTATTATGGATTCAGATGGATAAGATGGTTCCTGGTGGGGATAAGTTTGTCATAGCGTCTCTCAGGAAATTATACAACTGTCTTTCATTTTCTTCTATATTTCTTTAGCCTGAAGAAAGGAGGTTTCAAAATGGCCATTTAATAATCCCCTAGAAGAATAACCTTTGCAGCAGTCCTATTTTATAACATAAGAACCATGAAAACCTGGCCTTGGATGGATTATAACAGAATCCTGTGTATTGACTTATATTTTATGATTAAGTCACTAATCTGGCATCCAGCTTTACTTGCATTTGTTCAGAATGACAGGAGTCCCTTTCAGTGGTCATCACAGATTTCTCTTTTCATCAGCTTTTCCTCAGAGGTAATTGCAGCTGTACACAAGCCATTCAGTCTCCAAAAGACGACAAAATTTATTTTAATGTCTATGAGTGCACAGTTACCTCAGAGATGAAGTTATTGTTGTGGAAGAATAGGAAAAGCTCCTTCTGCTCTGAGGAAACAGAGTGCCTGACAAGATTAGGAAGCAAAAGATCTTCCTGATTTTTATTTTTTTATTTATTTTTACATGAGCATAACATTGTTCAGTTTTTTAAATATAAGTTGATTTAAATATAAGTTGATTTGGACTCATTTTACAGAACCCAAATATTTTGTGAAGCTTATTTCTAAATACATTCTATTGGTTTTAGTATCTTGTACCATAATGATTTTGCCACTGCAATTGCAGTCACTGTAAATGGGAGCATTGCAGCTAACTGATTTTTGCTAATGAGACTTTTTGATACTAATGAAGTTTTGAATTCAATGAATCATTAGTCCCAAAGCAAAACCATATGTTTCTTCATGTTAGGTGGACTTTTTTTACATTCTAGTCCATGGATTTACATGTGCGAGATACTTATCATTGTGGTTATACATCATCTTCAAGTGTCTCCTAGAGCTGTTTGCATGGTGGAGTAATTTCTCAGGAATGAAGTCACTTCATACTGGTGTAGAGCACCCAGACAGTGAGTTACTTAGAGTAGCTGTAATGCAACATTGTTTACTGAATACATATTCCAGGTGATTTTTTCCAGAGAAGAAGTTCAAGAGAACCTTTGGAATTTTTTTTTTCATTAATTCCATTAAAAGATCCAGTTTTATTTGGAGTCATCGCATAAACTAAAGCAGCTAAATAATGTATACTTCTGCTTTCAGTTTCCCTGAGTATCAAACATTTACCTTAACTGAATTTTCTTTGAGAATCTTGAGACAAATTCAGTCAATACATTTTATGACTGTAAGAGAGATATGCCTGCTTATCTCAGGTTTGAAATCTAGTTTTTCATTTTTTGTGACTTGCACACCTCTCATCAGTTAATGCCACTGAAAATGCATTGAATAAGAAGTGAACGGATTCCTAGTTGTGGAATTTTAATACTTTAGAAATGTATTTTAACTTTGAAAACAAGCAAAAAATCAAACCATAAAGTTAAGGATTCCTTCCCTCTAACAAACAGGATTCTAGCACAAAGGACAAAAATCCTCTTAGATTACTTTTCAGCATCAGCAGGTTTTAAATGTTGAAACTTATATTGTTGCATTTGTATACCATACATATTCATAAATATTCACCTGCTGATGGGTTGGAAACCATGGGCATTACTTAGAATGCAGTAGGAGCTGTTTGTTTATTTTTAAAATTTTATAGACAAGTATTAAAGATTGGATGAAAACTCCATGGAAACAAATAAATGATGAGCACATGGAGTTGGAGCTCAGAAGATTTGCAAATGTGATCATTTCCCTAATGAACGGTGTTTCGCTACTTGAAATAATCTCTCGTGTTCTGAGTACTCTGCATTATGTAGGAGCCTGTAGCTTGTTAAATTCCCTTCATTGGAGGGTTTTTGAACTCAAAGGATTAAAAAAATTGGGGAAACAAGTATTACAGGATTGAACTCCCAAATCTCAAAGTACTTCTGAAAATATCCTTCTGAGCTTATTTTTTCTTCCGTAACCAGCAAATTACCCAGCTGGCTTTCACGTAAGATTCAGAAGTCAAATTCCAAGATGCAGTCGCTACCCTGCTTGCTTCTTTATTGCTTCTGTCTTTTTGTTCACAACTGTCTGCTGTGTAAGAAATGAAGACCTGTCGAAGCACTAGGACATGGGATATGCGCTTTTGGATCAATGATTAAGCATCTGAAAAGAGCTGAAGTTTATGAAATTAAACCTTCATGTAATTCAGAACCCAGCAATTATGGGCACAATAGTCTTTATGTTCTGGACTTGCAGAATTTTGGATAATTTTATTCCTGAGATGTTTGTGCCTTATTTCTAAGGCAAAGTTTGTCAGGTGAATAACACATGGAGGACGTTTTCTTTGTTCAACTGCACAGAGGAGCTGTGAGAGAAACAGATATGTGTAGCTAAAGCAGTAGGAGAAATGGCAATAGAAAGGGATAGATGCACACAGTGGTGAGTGTGAACTAACATCCTAAGGATGGCTTATAGGAATTAAATATCAGCTGGATGCATAATAATCCAGAATCTGTTAGATGTCTCTCCATTCTACCCTACTTTAAAAACTGAACTATGAAATAAACCCCCAGTGTTTTGGGGATATGAATGATCAGGAGGTGAAGGAACTGCTAACTTAGAAGAAACAAGTTTTGGGGCAGAAGGATGAGGTCACTGAGTATTTAAATATTTTGTACAATGTGGGGATGTACAAAATACAATATTTAAATATTTTGTACATCAAAGTGGAATTGAAGGATGTCTCAGTAGTTGGGGCACTTTCTAAAGGCTGTTGAGACAATGGAGATCTCCTGGGGGAGAATGGGAGCCTATCATATGCTTTTGTTTGAATGTAACTCTTCGAGTACCAACTGTTTGAACAAAAACTGTTTACCGAATTTTACACAAAATTTTTATAGGTTTTGTTTTCCACAGGGAAAGCTTTCCTACTGTATATCTTGATATCTCCTAATCTTTCTAAATATAAGAAATATATTTACTTACCACTATACTGGCTCCCGTGGATAGGAAAATGCTATTAGCCCTATTTTAGAGCTGAGAACTTGAAAGTTCTGTGATTCTTTAAATGACACCTTCAGAACTTTTGTGAAAGCAAATCTCCTAAGTCCTGGCCAGAGCTCTTAACGTTGGATTTGCCCTTCTTGGAAACAAAGACTCCATTTCTAATACAAGTCTGCTGTTTCCAGCGCAATGAGTTAATTTCAAATCCTACAGATAAACTTAATATCTTATCAAGACAATGTAATGTTCAAGGAACTTCATATTTAGAAATTGGCAGACCAAAAATATTTTGCATGAATGAGTCGGAGAATATCGTGATTAAAATAATATTAATCCATCTGGAGAAAAGATGTCCTTACTGGTGAATCATTTATCAACAAAGTGATTTTGTTATGGGCATGCTTCAGATGTGCACGTAACAGACAGAAGCAACTGTTCCTTATTTTGAAGGGTGACCAGCTGTGTCTATGTGCTCAAACGGTTTAACTTGTATTTCAGCAAAACGGGAATTGTTCTGGTACACAGAGAGGTGTTTTGCAGATCAGTACTTCAGGTTTATGGTGCTTTAGAAACACCAATGACCTTAAAACAATGGAAATACTTTCATTTTTACAGCATCTTTCCTCTGATGATGTCAAACACCTGTTTAGAGAGTAAGATCATATAGAAAGATTGCAGTATGGAAAAGAGAAGAATGACTTGGCTCTGTTTGGCTCCATTCATTTTGTTCTGCTTTGGTTTCATTTCCTTCAGTAATAACTAATATTTCTGACACACCTACTATAGTAGTTCTAAAAACAGTTCTAAAAAGACCTGTTACCAGAAGGATTTGATGATCCCTGTGGAAGACGTGAGTCCCACTTCTTCTCCATGATGCCACTTCCTCTCTGCAATTGTTTTACTGAAAATAATTTGTGAGGGTAACCATTCAAAGCAGAGAAACTTTTCATCCTAGATTGTTGTGTTCTTTAATCACTCTTCTTAGCCCAATGAATATTATTCTAACTGTAGGTTTTTTCAACATCTGCCAACAGATTGCAAAGTACTAAAGTTATTTGACAATGTTACCTAAAATCTGGCGACAATAAGAATCTGGCAGTATAAACAGTGGTTTTATGTACTTTTCAATGCCCTGTGTTTTGTGAAGAACATGACAGATTATCGAGTGGTGTATTTCCTTGCCTGATGTTCTGCTGAATTGAAAGATGGGAAGCAAGTAATTCTATAGACCTTAGCCTCCCTGTGCAGACCACGTTATCTGTTACGTCTAATAGGAGAAGCTCAGTCGATCCTGAGGTCAGAGCCAATTAGACAGCATTGAGGAGAACTCAAGGGAAAATGGGTGTCTTTGTTGTCCATTCTGTTGGCCTAGAACCATTTGCTAATTGTACGAAGCATGGTTATTGTCTGTATTCTTTTTTTTTTCCCCCTTGAGGCTCACTGAAGTGTAATTTTATACAAAGATGATGGAAAGATTGTTGTTGAAAGTGTATGAGAAATCTCAGAATGTAAAGACTTATGTTTCTAATTAAAAGTATCCGCACGCACTGGAAACGAAATAACTTAGTAAGTTTGAGGAGCCAGTGTAACCAAAGCCACCTAGGCTTAGGAGCCAGAAGAAGTGTGTACTGAGGTTTAGACAGAATTGCCTGACATGAAGCCTAGGCTCCTGAGAGGAGCAGGAAGTTTGGATAATCAAAAATAATTAGTCAATTTCTTTTCCCCAACAAAAAACTCCCAAAGAAACAAATGAAAAAAACCTGAAAGACATAAACATTTTCTGTGGGAAAATGGTGCTTTGGGTAAATTTCCTGTCAAGAAAAGTAAATGAAACCATATATTGTCAATCAAAAATAGCAGCTGCTTTTGACTGAGTCATTACTGTAGTGTGGCATAGGGCAGAGGTCCCAGTGACCAAGTAGCTCCACAGTTCATGCTGTTGGTTCCCTTGGGCCTCTACTGGAAACTGCAGTTAGTTATTTTTATTTCCCACTCCTCCCCTGTGGAACCTGAGTCTCTGCTGGACTGTGTATCCCATGACACATCATGCTGTCTTCCTGTAGTTCAGCCACTGCTGCCAATAATGGGATGTAATGCAGTCACACAACAATGTGCAGTATGAAATACGGGCTGTCTGGAGAATGTGAGCCGTGGAGAATGAGAACTTACCTTAGGACTGTGCAGACGGATGCAGAGGTTAATATTGACTCAAAAGGTAGAGATTAATATTGAATGAAAATTTGAAAGATTTTGTCTTTTCGGGCAACTATTTAAAAAACCCACTTTTGTTCTGAAAGAAGTTTTTTATTATAACTATTAATTGCCATTCAGAAAAAACAGTATCAGACTATTCCACGACATGGAAATTTCATACTTGATCTGCTCAAATTGTGGATAGAGAAGGAAGGCAAAATTAATAAAAAGAAAACCGTTTTTTCCCGCAGAAAAAGAAAATTGTATTCTCTGGGAGACCCTAGTTTCCCTTTAGCACCTGCTTACCTCCTTTCTTCTCTGTTCTCTTGTCTTGCTAGTGCACTCGAGTGCCTGATCTACAGGCTAGTTTAAGAGTTTTCAAGAGGAAACCAAAAGTCTCACCTCATTTTCCTCCTGAACTTTCATTCCTGCCTCAGCAACTTCACTGAGTCACTCACTCATAGCACTCACACTTTTGTCTGATCCCAAGGTGCAAAGCCAGCAGGGGAAAGACAGATAGGTTGGATTTTACTTTTTCCACAGAGATTTTAATTTTTTCTACAGTAAGTAACTAATTTAATGTTTTCAGTAATATTCGAGTTGTCTGAGAGAATAATAAAGTCTTATCCATATGCAACTGCAGGTCAGTCAGCTATAGTGTCATCTTGCTTGTGCTGCTCAACTAGTGATTTTGACCTTGGTGTGAATGGATCATTCACTCGAGTGATGAGAGTTAATTTAGCCTTCATAATAGCCCAGAGCTCAACCTTTTCAGAGCTGCAATTGTTTCAGTGATGCCAAATTATATGCAATCACTGAGTAATATGAACAGTGATCCACTGCTGTGTCTTTGGATGTAGGCCACCAAAATCATTCTTTTCATACTGGTAGGAAACAGGCTAAAAATTCATCCAGTGCTGCACATTGTGGAGTGTATGAGCTGTGTTACTGCATAAACAGTGTACTGAGAGAAAATGAAGTTTGGTGATTTTTACCCCTTTTTTTTGTTGTTGTTCTATAGCTCTTTTCTCCTTTGAGGGAACTCTATGGGTTCCATTTAAGGGAAATCTCCCTCAAATTATCTCTCTCGGATCCACAAGCTTTTATATCCTATTGTTAGAACTTGGAGAGAGAGGCACAATTCAAGACACGCACACAAAAAATGAGTTATTTTCATCTGTCTCTGCAAATTCATATAAGGTGTGAAGTAGGACTTTTTAGTCAAAGGAGACTGGGTGAAAAGAGCAGAACACCAAAGGTTTTATTTATAACAAACCTGTGTTCTGAGCAGGCAGATCAGAGGGTGTTTTACAGGACTGAGGTCTTCACAGCCTAACTCGTGTAGCTCAGAGCCTGGGCTTAGGACAGAGGTTGCTCTGTCCTCCAGGGTGCTGAGCTGCAGTCACCTGGCCTGCCCAGGTTCCAGGTCTGAATGTTTTGCATTTTGCCAGGAAACAGGCTTAGCAAGAAGATCTTCAGAAGTAACATGACAAAGTCTGCGATGTTATTAACACTTAGTAATGACATTCATATAAATTGCTTCCATGAGATGTTAGAGAAAATAGTGTTTATGTTAGGTAGAATAACAGTGAATTTAGAAGGAACTCTGCAACTTTTTTTCAGAAAAAATTATTGAAGCTGCAGCAGCATGTGAAAATAAGCTACAAAATCAGTTAAAACAATTGATTTAATAGATATTGAGACACTGTGCTGAGGATGTTGAAATCTTCAAGGATATAGAAGAATGGTTGGAAATCATATGGAAGTCTGCAATCACGAGTAGGTATGTGAACCTGATATGCACAAAATGTATAAAAATGGTAATTTTAAACAAAGACGTAAGTCTTATGGTATAATTCAAATCTGTGAAACCTTAGTGGTTTATAAAATTTAAATGCCAAAATCAAGTGGTCTCTAGAAAACATTACACTGCTTGCCACTGTATCAATCTACTAAGGATGTGTGTGTTTAAAATTTTGTTTCTTTCATCAGTGCAAACATTCCCCTATTGCAAAGGTGGGATTCTGCATGAATCAGCTTTTTAAAATCAGTGCCTTAATATCTTTGGCAGGCTCTGTCAGAAAGACTTTT